>JAOCPT020590546.1:0-10401 GCA_026546935.2 Palythoa grandiflora | reverse complement strand
GGCAACTTTTGGGCATAATTTTGCTATTTTTTGAGCAACTTTTGGCCATTTTACTGGCAACTTGTGGAAAGGCCTAAGCTCAGTTGATAACTAGGAAAACGTTTGTGGTAGAAAATTGATAAAACTTAGCGATACAGCATAAAAGATAACAAGATTCACTGTAAAGACTGCTCAACAAACAATGAAGGTACTTCGAATCCAGTAATTCAATGCATGTGTGGCGCAAGGCGTTTCATTTTCCCATACCTTGTTTTTATTTTGTTTTTTCTTCAATAAAAACCGCTAACAGAAATAAGAACAAATTAAGAACAAATTGAGGCTGAAATCGCCCAAAAATTATAAAAAATGAGCCTCGGCAAAATTTACTGGTTCTTATAACAAAAGCGTGTATGTTGATAGCATCCTAACATGTTTTAGAATTACACAGCAGTCAGAAATTCAATAAGATTAAGAATAGGAAAAGCTAAACGAGTAGCTAAAATGTCTTCATACGTCGTTAAGACAGTGAGGTTCCTGCTATTTCAAAAGCACCGCCAATGCATGGTCAACGAAAGAATTAGTGCTGCTGAGTTGTTAGCTTCCTATGCTTACAGCTCAAAAACAAGCCATTTTTTAAAAATTTGGAGGTTTTTTATTCGTTAAAGCCAAAAAAGTTCTCGATTTTTTTAAAAAAAAATAAGAAAAACGGGGCAATTTGCTGGTGTTGCATACAAGAACTTGGTTCAAAGGCGCGAAAATTTTGATGCAAGTCGATGTGTACGTCAAAAAACGCGAAAAATTACTTGAGTGCGAATTCTGATAAATGACGTTGCCGTTACTTTCATATAAATCAGGTGTCTAAGGCCCCGTCCACACGTATCCGGATATTTTCGAAAACGGAAACTTTTTCCTCCGTTTTAGCCTTCCGTCCACACGTATACGGCGTTTTCGATCACTGAAAACCGGGAGGTTTTCAAAAACGCTCTCCAGAGTGGAGATATTTGAAAACGTAGGTTTTCGAATACGATGACGTCATACTTAAGATCGCAGGCTCCAGTCTCTTCCACAGCGCAAAACTCTACGTGTGGACGCGTATTTTTTTGAAAACGGAGAAAAAAATCTTCGTTTTCAAAAATATCCGGATACGTGTGGACAGGGCCTAAATTTATCGAAGCAATAAGTTATGGATACCGAGATCGTTTTAGAAAGGAGACAAATTTTGATTTCATGTCTTCATTGCTTTTAGTTTTCATTTCAAGAAACGTGCAACTTTTAAAATGAAAATTTATAGCTGAGCAAGGCAAAATCAAGACAAAATCAAATGCAATGCATGATAGACAAACAGAAACCCCTGTATTAGTTAAATTATTTTTCCAGTGGCAAATGTATAACTATCGTATAGGCATTAATAACATTTTCTGAAACAAAATATCAGGAAAAGGCAAGGTTGCTACAAGCGATTTACTAATAACTGCTTAGTATGTGACTGGAATAAAATAGATTTTATCTTTAAATATATGAAAAAAATCACGGAAACTTTGTCATCGTTAATACATGCTGACTGTCTGCTGATAAAATCTTGATATTGCGACAACTTTGATATCAAAAACATCGGTTTTACACATCTACCCACCCAAAGCGCTTTCAATAAAAACATCAGTTTATGTTTTGTATTATGAATAATGAATGACTGCATTTAAAATAATTTAGAGCATCTGTAAAAACGAAACATTTCTTCTTTCCTATTTTTAAATTAAACAATTAAAAGAGTTTGACAGAGAAAAAGAGGTATTGAGAAAAACATAAAATGTTTTAAAAAGTTGATGATGATTTTTATTTATCCGTATTAGGCTGAATTTGGGTTGTATGACTCTGTAACTATTTTCTAGCAATAAATTCATCACTAATGTATTAGTAACCATATTATTAACCAAAATTTTTATAAAAAAATATATAACTGTTTACTCAGATTATATAAACAATGATTTGAAGTTTATAAAATACCTCCTAAACTAAAAATGGAATAAACATTGTTTGGTTTTTTAACATTCATTTCACTTTCTTTTCTTACCTTCTGAGTGAAGAACGAGAGAAAAAATAGCAAAGAAAACTAACTTTGTTAGCAGTTGTGTGTCACCTTGACAAGGACGAGCTGATGGCTGTAAAACAAACATCACTCAACTGAAGTGAAATTTTCAATTTATATATCCGCTATTATCTCCTCCCGTTCACTGTAGTTTCACTTCACTGCCTTCAAATTGTAGAATGAGTATACACCTGCTGCTATCGCACGAGTTCGTGTGTGTTTGTAATCAAGAGCTGTGCTTTCAATAATATCTTATCACGTCACCCAACCAAATTAAATGGAAGGAAATTATTCGAGCACTTTTCAAGATTCCGCTTACCTCTATTCTATAGGCGAATCAATGTTTATATTGTTTGCATCATTAGCATATGTGCATGCCTCACTTTCTAATTGAGATACAAACTAAAAAGTTTTGAATATTAAAAGAGAGCTTTTAATTTAATGGAGCCGAAACCAATTGTAGAATTACACACAGTTTAGGTATCCTGCTGATGAACAGTAACTGTTTTGCCATTCATTTTCAGCGGCATATATAGTTTATGTCTGTTCAGATATCAATTTGATGATTTTCTATCAACTATTAACTTGAAAATTAATATTTAAACTTCTCTAAAATTCCTCAAAGCTCAAATTTCTCTATAGAAATACCAAAAAACCTCCTCCCTTAAAACTATAATCCAAAAAATCAGAAAATATTCAAGAGCCTTCCTTTTCATTCAGTCTGTGATGGGATGTGATGGGATGATTTTATTTTTAAAGTTTCAAAGTAAAGAGGCTGATATCATCAAAATTATCACTAAAAGCCGCCAAAAAGTGCCTTTAGGGTAGACAGTCCCCTCAATAAAAACAAAACCAATCAAAATAGAAAATATAGTTGCTGAGATGTTACCCGCTTAGCCAACGAGATTCACACTTAATTTCTTTTAGAATTATTCTGTGTTCCTTTTGTACATACATTCTGCTTCTGTTCGTACGACAAACCCGATTTTCATATAAATATACATATTTATTCTCAGATTCATGATATGTCAAATCACCAGAAGGCATTAATTGGGTTCTACACTGGGAAATTGATTTTAGGTTATTCAAAAGACCATTTCTGAAATACGCTGCACTACCGACAAACAAAAACATCAAGTCGAGGCGAAGTGCTCATAAATACAGCAAATGTATATATGAAGAGTGAAGACCTGGCTCAACTTGAAGGTTTTGTATATAAGCGTTGGAGCGTAATTCGGAAATGGCCAATTTAGAATCAAGATTAACATTCGCTTGAAGGAGATTCGAAAAGACCCTCACAGACATTTGTGGACACCCTCAAGAGAGCTGTCGGGGCTGCAAAGCCCAACACTGCTAAACCTGCAGCCTATATGACAAATTGTGATGACTTGTCTTCAGGGCGTCCAGTTCAGCTGAAGCCGCTATAGTAGTAGTAGTAGTAGTAACAGCCGGGTATGCGTGAAGGATTAGGGAGGAGAGATGGTGGTATCAGATAACGATTCACGGTCTTACACTGCAAAGGATAACAATAAGTGGCTTTCACAAATGTGTTTTCGTCACCCCAATAACGAATCACTGGCATGTTTTTGACCCAATGATGGATTATGCAAAAAAATTGTTGCCACCTTGGAGTGACCGCCGGGAAGATTGTAATTTTACTTACCATGTTCGTTCTTTTAAGTTAGGCCTTTTATTATTTATTCTTGTCTGCTTTCCATCGGACAACACAAAGAGGTATTTCTTGTAGCCCAACCAGTTGTAACGCTGGTTGAATAAAACCATGGTTGCCTCGTCCAGCCCACGGTCAATGCGGGTTCTTCCACCTGAGAACAGAGTTTCAGAAAATTTCAGAAACTATCACAACCTCTGTCTTCTAACCACAAGGTCCCGGGTTCAAACCCCTGCTCAGCCGAGTGTTGAACTTTTGTATGGTCTTCTTTTCCGCCAAAGTTGACTCAGCTTTCCATCCTCCCGAGGTCGATAAAATGAGTACCAGCTTCTGCAGGGGGCTAACCTGCGATGGATTAGTGTTCCGTCCAGGGGGAGTCAACGACTCTCATCCGCTTAACACTACAGAAACAGGGGATAAACACCGGCTCCATGGGCCACTTAGGCTCGTAAAAGGTTTGGCTTTAGCTTAGCTTTATCATACCCTTATAAAAACATAGACCAAGGCCCACAGTCTATTCAAAAGCCAAACATTTTTCTAGTTCTAAGACTTAACAAATTTTTTATAATTGGTTATAACTCGTTTTTGCATTTGTCCAATCTTTGCATTTAAGTTTACTTATAGGCTGGTCTAGAACTGAGCACCTATTACTAAAAAGAAAGCTGTTTCCACTACTTCAGTTTTACCATTTTCTTAGGTTTTTTCGCAAACTCATAGATGTATTATTGCCAATGAGCAATTTGAGACCAAGAGGCGAGGATTGCATGAACCACGCGAAAAAGGTCCAGACGGAAAAATATTGATTCGAGCGTAACTTAAGGGGACTCTCTACGTTAAGATCACTTTTTGATGACTTTACTTTTGATATCAGCGTCCATACTTTGAAATTGTAAAAATCAAATTATCACACCACAGACTGGATGAAAAGGAAGGTTCTTGAATTGTAGATTTTATGGATGGGTTTTAAGGGAGAAGATTGATTTTGTAACTGACATTTTTAAAGAGAAATTCAGTTGAGTTTTGGGTCTTTTTAGTAAGGTTTAAAATTTAATTTCAAGTTAATATATTTCATAGAACCTTCCCGGCCCAAACCAAAGCTGCACTTGCGCATGGTCGGGCGGGACGGTCTGGTCATTGTATTCAATATTCTTATCATTTTTCATCTCCCTCAATATCCACAAAATCAAGGGAAGAGAGTCCCTTTAATCCGAGGTAAGGTTTTATGACGTAATACTAAGACTTGCCATTGTTTTCGAGTGAACCAATTGTAGCGCGAGTTATTTCTCTTTGATTGCTTCCCGAGGTAATTTATTCACAGTAAATTCACACTCAAACATACACTAATGTTTTCATCGAATCATCTGCACTTTTCTAAATACGTAAAATTCTCGCACCGCGCTTAGTAGCATAAACAATAATCAGATTCCCTCATTCAAAATCGCATTACTGTAAATCCTCGGCGTTTATTTGATTTTCACAGTTTAAGATGCTGCGCTTGTTCACTGAGCGGTGCTTGTTAGAGTGCGGTGCTTATTTCAAATAAGTGCAGCACACTAAGGGAAATACGACACAGAGAGAATGAATTAAGACATGCACTAGATATTCACAAAAATTTGATATGTTTAACTCAATAAAAGGAAAAACATGAACACAAAAGTCGCTAGGAATTTCACCGAGTTCGCTCCATGAATAGGTAGTCCCATCGAAGTTCATACTTTCAGTACTGGGTTTTCTACAACTTGCCATCGCTCGTTGGCAATTAAGCGGGAATTGCAGGGTAGAGGGATACTAGTTTCTATTCAAATCAACGCCGCGGCGCTTATTCGAAAGCGGAGCTTAAAAGGATTTACGGTACAGTTTTTGCCTTTTTCGTTGGCATTAAACGATAGCTACTCCCAGTATAGTGTATGATCAGTTTGTTCTTAAATATTGATAGTTCTTAGCAAAAGCATTTCGTTGCTTCTGAGAGCAGTACACTGTGCGTTTAAGATTAAATACTTTAATTACCATTTTGTCTTAGTTTTCTGAGCCTTCTGTTGAAGCGCCGTAGCGAGCGGTAGCGGTCAAAGTCAATCCTAGTTGAGGCTTCATCACTAAACGTAACGACACCTGCTCGAGAGCCACCAAATTTCACATCAAAAGCCTCAGTAAGTTCTTGTATGATATTAACAGCTCTGTTATACCTGTGCGTGCTGAATGTTCCCGATACATCAAGCAAAAAGCCAAGATCAGATTTTTCGCATTCTATCACCTTTACAGCTGTGAATAAGACAACAACAAACAAAACGAGATAAGATAGTTTACATTTTGTGATAAAAATTAAAATGTAATGGGTTAGACTAATTAACGTAGTAAGATATGACAACCAAATGGTTTAAAAAATGTTTCAATGATTTCACAAAACTAAAAGATAGTACTATACCCCCGCCGAAGTCTTATATATATATCAGCATTTGGTACTCGGAAACAGATACACACTAATACAGCTCTTTTAAACGTTTTGTTATAAAGGTTTTGTTATAAACTATTTTCAGAATCTTCTGACATTGTAGTAGCGCCAAAGAATCTTTAAAAATTGATTAGATCAGACAGATATTTTATGGCTTATCGGCAAACGCTGGAATAATCGGATCAAAGTTGGTGTGGTGGACTAGTAAACTTCAACTGAGAAGATATCAACGCTGCAGTGCTGCGCCTCATGCTCGGTACAGGGTCACGGTTAGTTTACTTTTTCTCAGGATTGAATGAATCCCGTTGGTTAACTGAACACTTTCCTTTTATGAATCCATTTGTAATCTGTGTGCGGTCAAAACCACATAAAAAAGTGAAATTGAACAAACTCGTAGAACAAAAAGAGTCACCAAGTTGTATATTAACTATCGTACTGTGACTTTTGCGAAATGATCCGGAAGCTTTTCTCGATATTTGGTCTACAAGTACTCGAAACTTAAGTAATTTTAAGCTTCCGGAATGATTGCTCAGACAAACACTTGTCAAAATAGTGATTTATGCAGTGATGTTGAGGAGGTCATTTCTTTAATCGCAAAAAGTATTCAGGATAATCATTCAACTCTCACGCACAGTCGACACATACACGATAGTAAAATCGAGAAAGAATAATAAATATTAAGGTGTATCCAATTATAATATTTCCTTAAATGGAGTGGCCCTTTCGGAACCGTCGCGTCTATCTATCAAGGTCATCGACGGGACGTAGAAATACATAGGTAATGATAATGGCATTCCACGCATGACAAATACTTTATAATGGAAAGTAGATGTATTCTTGAGCCACAAAAGAATTAGAGCAGAATTACTCCAGTGGCCAAAATCAATCTGGAAAATGTACAACCAGTTTCTTCCACTACATATATACCACATATTTTACATAGTTCGCACAAAACGTCGTGTTACAACTACAAGGGAAGATATTGAATGCTTATAATGTGCTATCTAAATGGCCATCTACTCGCCAGTTCATTTTTTCTTTTTGATCTTGAAAAAAGACGGCGAAATGACAGTTTTTAAATTTCACCCATGCTGAGTATATTGAGCTGTTTTATTCATAAATTACGAGACGTTTTTTGTGCATCGTTAATAAGCCATCTTACCTTCAACGGGAGCCGAGCCTTCCAAAGCGTAACAGGATGAAAAAAATAACAAAGCCACAGTAACACTGATCCACAACATCTTGCAATATTCTAGGGTCGCCAAAACAGAACCAAGTTGGGTTAACATCTGAAGCAAACTAAAAGAAAACTAAATAGCAGTTATATCAAGATTGTAAGAGTTTTAAAGATTTTTACTTGGAAACAACGTAAGATATCCAACAGTCCTGTTACTTCCTAATGGAAAGGGGTTAAATAGAAAGATATTTCGGTGTCGTTAGGTAAAGCCTAAATCATGAACTTGCTTTAAAATTTATGACTGTAGTTTCCCAGATTGCTTGTGCTCTTAAACTGCTTGTTTCTAACTAGTACTTTTAAACCAAAACTCAGATATGAATAAAATATCTGATTTGAGATTTTGTTAAGGCAGATTACCTGATTCATGTTGGGTCTTTAAGAACAAGAAAAAAATGAAAAAAGTTTTCAAGCTTTAATAGGAAGACTACACTTTCTAAACTTGTTTATAAGAAGTGGAATTGTTTCGTTCAAACAAAAGAGAAGTTCTTGACCCCAGGATAGCTTATTCAATCCTTTCTACTTTGACCGGTTTTCATATTGCTGCGGTCTCCCTCTAAATCGAATAGAGGAAGAATTAAAACATGGGGCCGGGAAGCTTCACAAAACATTTACCACACTTGTAAACCATTCATGAAGATGGCAAATAATTAGTGAAACCTTAATATTACGAATAAAGGAAAACTAGACTTCGTCATTTACCTGTTTTGAAAACGAAATAACTTGTTTGGGTTGGTCTGTGCGCAAATCAAAACAACTGTTTATGAAGATAATCTTTGTCCAACGGTCTATTTATTCGTCCATGAGGGCAGATCTTATGATGTCATCACGCTGAGACAGTGACAAGTTGGAAACATATGTTTTATATGTGTGTGGTACGGCAGTTCGCGTGAGTTGATAAATTAGATAGTTAATTACAAAAACGTGTGTTTTGCTGTCTATAGTACCAGACAGACATTAACAAAGACATTTCAATGCTTCATTTGCAATTCGCGCAATTTGGTTATCGTCACTTTAAAAATATCATTGCCTTAAGGTTGAAACTGAATCTTTTGCCTTAAGATAACCTATTACCGTGGAGGCCTGAAAGATAAGCGAAAAATTCCGTCTACCGTTTTGATGTCTTTTGATGCTAGCGGTTAAAAAATGTCTTTCAAAATGATGTTAGTATACATAATTCCGCACTTATGGCACTACCAAAAATACATCCAGTAAATCGAAGTTAGAAGTGAAGTTAAAAAACACATTCGATTAATATAACTTGATTGAAGTTCCAGAGATGAATTCAAATTAAATCCTAAACCGCAAGGTATATACAATTGATCATTGCCGGTGAATAAACGCCGGTGTTTGGTAGTACTTCAGTTTCTATTCCAATTCCAAAGCTGAAACACTGCAACAAATTACCTTTTCTCTTTTGTTATCAAGATTAATTTTTCAAAGTTTTTCAACAATGTACGTATTGGGGGAATGTTTTTAGTTATTTAATAATATTTATCACATATTCTAGGATGGTTCTGGGTTTGTTTCAACCCATGCAGTCTTGGATGGACTCTGAAGTATTCCAATTGCTTGTAAATTGAGGACGTCTTCGTTGATTGCACTACATACATAAAAATGTAGTGCTCTAATTAGCAAAAGCTGAAACAGGACCCTATGCACATACACTGGCATTTTTATGCAGGTTTTCCTATTTTAGACTTTATAAGAGCGGCCAAAAAATGAAAGGATTGCGACAAACTGAAGTTAAATCGTTCCTTTTAGGCTCTGCTCACACTAATGCGTTTTCAAAAATTTCCGTTTTCTGTTTCTTGAAAACGCAAAAAAAAAATTTGCTGACTTGTGTAGTTATGGATGATGAACACATTTCTATTAAAATTTAATAAAAGAAGCAAAAAAAAAAAAAACTAAAAATGTAAGATCTAAAAAAAATACCAGAAAGCCCGGTTTTGTATTTCATCATCAACGATTGTTTAAAATGTTACTGCCGGCTGTAAAACTATAAAACTTCAGCCAAGTGCTATCTTTTAGGAGTGATAAAAATAGAATAAGTGCTTTCCCTTAAGCCAACAGGGAAAAAAAGATGTACAACCAGTTGGAATTCTCAATTTAGGAGAAAGGGATAAAGGTTAAGCGTAAAAAAACAATTGCAAACGTGTCACTGTTAGGCTGATTTATCTTTGCAAGTGAGTACTGACAAGAATGTTCAGTCAGTCAGAGAAGATGGGCAAAATCCGCCGAAATGTCAGACAACGAAGAAAATCAGATCACGCACTGAGAAATGACCCTGATAAGAAAAACATGCGCGTTTTCATTTAGTGATTTACTACTATACTGATGTCCATCTGGTAATCGATACCAAACGTGCCAAAGTTTTGTGGAGTCTTGTTTATTTATTTTCACATTTTAGTTATCTTTAAAGGCAATCTACAGATAGAGTTGCTAATAATCGTGTAGAGTTTAATCATCGGACGTCCAGACTAATCAGTTTCAAAAAAGATGTTGGACCCTCTCCTTTCCATCTAATTAGAACTTATGATCAGGAGTCACACGTATGACAGGTTCAAATATTTTGTTAATGAACTTGGCATGCATTTTCTATTTTTGAATATGTACATTATTTGTTGATTCAACCCTTCTGGGTTAAATTTAACTTGTCATGAACCATTTATATTTATTGTTTAACCTGCAGGGACCGATCCTCTGATCTGTCTTCCATTAAGTGGAATACTCTAGAAACCCAGTCTTTGACAATGGACTTTTATCAGTATGGTGTAATATCGATGGTACTTCGTGGTACAAAACGAAACCAAAAGTACTATATCTGCAGATAATTATTAACAATTAATTAATTAACCTTTATTTCCATCGCAGTAACAAAACTGAATTACGAAATATTGAAAGTTCACATTAAGAGTAATCGCATCGGTACTCACATATTACACAAGTCGAAAAACTTTAAATGTTTCGGATAAAACTGGGGG
>JAOCPT020590371.1:0-10402 GCA_026546935.2 Palythoa grandiflora | reverse complement strand
AACAAAATGCAGTTAGCAGACACGCTGAGTAGGGCATACTTGCCAACCAATGACCAGACTCCCATTGACATTGAAGTTGAGACCATAAACATGGCACAGCATGTACTGATTTCACCCGATCGTCTGGATGACATTCGGGCACATAGTCAAGTTGATGAAAGCTTGGGTGTCTTGGCCCAGGTCATACAGTCAGGGTGGCCTGCAACCAAGAATGAAGTGCCCCAAGAAGCACGTCCTTATTTCGATGTCCGTGATGAACTGTCTGTTCAGGAATCACTGATTTTTAAAGGGGAAAGAGTGTTAGTCCCCAAACTACTTCGAAACGATATGATTAAGCGAGTGCACTCAACCCACCTTGGAGTTGAAGGATGTTTGCGCCGGGCAAGAGAATGTTTCTATTGGCCTGGGATGAATGCAGAGATAAAGAACAGTATTTCTCGTTGTGATGTCTGCCGTTCATGTGATACCAAACAGGCAAAAGAAACTTTGTATCCACATGAAGTACCAGATCGCCCTTGGGTAAAAGTAGCAGTCGACCTCTTTGAGTTCAACAGTCGGAACTATTTGATAACTGTGGACTATTACTCAGGATTCTGGGAGGTAGATCCTTTAGAGAGTACCAAAACAAATCATGTGATTCACAAGATGAAAATGCAATTTGCAAGATACGGGATTCCTGACGTGTGCCATTCTGACAATGGCCCCCAGTTTCAGTCAGCAGAGTACCAGAGGTTTAGTAGAGAATGGAAGTTTGAATTCACTACCTCATCACCAGCGTACCCTAAGAGCAACGGTAAAGCAGAGAACGCGGTCAAGGCGGCAAAGACAATTATGAAGAAAGCTAAGAAAGCAGGGTCTGATGTATATCTGGCTCTTCTAGACTATAGGAACACTCCCACCCAGGGTTTAAACACAAGCCCGGCTCAGAGACTTATGAGCCGAAGAACGAAGACCCTATTACCCACTACAGATAAACTATTGCAGCCAGAGGTCGCTCAAGATCAACATTCGAAACTGATGGCCAACAAGGCTCGACAGGCCAAATATTATAATAGAGGAGCAAAGAACTTGCCAGAATTGAACAGAGGAGATGTTGTACGGGTGCGTCTTCACCACCAGCGCCGGAATGAAGATCTTCCCAGGGCAAAAGTACAGGCTAAAGTTGCGACACGATCGTATGAGGTGCTGACAGAGGACGGCAGGAGATTTAGACGAAACAGGGTTGACTTGAGGAAAACAAATGAACAGTATAACCAAGAAGAGTCTGAGACATTGATAGAAGAACCAGACCAGCAGTTGAGTACAACTGGCCAGGCAACAGAAGAAGGAGAGGTAGTTGAGGATGCTCAGTCACACCGTGACGAGGATTCAAATGCAGGAGAAGATGCAGAGTCCCTGGAACCCAGCACAGTGCCCTCTGATCCTCCGACACAGACCCGTTCTGGGAGGACAGTAACTCGGCCAAGCTACTTAAATGACTATGTGTCAATTGTTTGGGTCTAAGACCATTTGTTGTTGACTTTAAGGGATATATTGTTGACATTTTGTTTGTTCACAAAGGAAGGAGGATGTGACAATGCTTGCATCACTAGTCATGTGACGCCACAGACTCTGACACGTGTCTTTCAGAGAGTTCGCCATCTTGGCTACTCATTGAGTTTTATAGTTATACCAGATTACAGTTGAAACAGCGGTATCTGCTACCCATCGAGGTAAAACCAACCCCCAATTACATTCAGGCCTGTAGAGCATCTCAATTATCAAAGCAGCATGATGAAACCATCAAGAAATTGTGCATGCGGTTGTGAAAAAAGCACAGGCCTCCAACGCTGCTGGAGTGCAGCAAACACAGGCAGCCTGTAAGTGCAAATACTGCGGGGGAAAAACATGTGCTTGGCAAGGAACACTGTGTAGCATTTGGCAAAAAATGTGCAGCTTCATGACTTTAGCTCGCAGTGCCTCTCACAAAAGTACGACACACCCCCACAACAAGCAAGTAATAACAAAGTTCATACTGTGTCTACAGAGTTAAATAGTGACTCTGAGGGCAGTGACTACGATGAACTCAAATCAGTCAACCTAAATCCATAACCAGAAACAAAGGCAGTTGCTGACACGGTTTTCCCAATGCGTTTGTATGCTAATTTATGTGTGGGTAGGCAGACAGTCCAGTTTCCGTTGGACAGTTGGGCAACATACAATATCATCCCAGCACAGACGCGAGAGGCCCAGTAACTTAACTAAGACTAGCAGGGTGCTCTCTGCCTATGACAAGTCCACTATTTCCCCATTGGGGCAGTGGACTATAATCCTAAGAACAAGACGATGTACCAGGCAGCAATAAGTCTACTCGCAAAGTTTACTGCATTTCAGAAGAAAACCCAAATCTTAGCAACAGTGACGTTGAAAGCCTCCATGGTCTAACAACAGATTCATCCATCAATGCCCTAAAAACCGACTGCGGCTACACCAAAGCGATCTATAATGACATGTTAATTGAAAAAAACCAAAGTCAAATTTCAGTTAGACAGCGGCTACTGTCGGAGAAATAAGTCACAAAGACAATATTGAGTCAACTGCCAAAAAACTTCACATGTGGAATGGAACAGAAATGTAAGCCTGAGGGTACAACCTGAATTGTGATTAAAAACCCAAGATCACAAAAGAAATACTCGCCGAGTTTGTCATCGTGAATGGTGACATGACTCCACTCATTGGAGCCAGAATAGCTCAGCTGATTAAGTTAATCACCGTCAACAAAGAAAATTTTATCAAACCATCGCGACATGTGCAAGTTATGTGACTGGAAGTGAGAAGGCTCGGCACAACTGAAATTGCATAAATCTGACGACATGTTCAACCGGCCTTTAGGAACTCTGCCTGGCAAGGTGTACATTGACACTAACTCTGAAGCGAAACCTGTCATCACACCACCACACAGAACTCCTGCAGCCCTCAAAGAGCCACTTAAAAAGGCATTAAATCGTCTTGTTGAGCTTGCTGTCTTGAAACCATGTAATGAGCCAATACCCTGGGTTAGCCGTGGTGCCCTGGCTACTAGGAAATTGGGCCTAAGTATATGCATTGATGCCAGGCCCCTAAACAAGGCTCTCAAGCATTAGACGTACCAACTTCCTGTCCTAAACGAATACCTACCAGACTACCTAAATCTAATCAAACGCAATTTCTGGTTTTGTGAAAAGGGTACCAAGGATACATTGTATAAGGCTCTTGTCAGACCGAAACTTGAATATGCTTCAGAGGTCTGGGACCCACTTACTTATGTGATGTTAACAAATTAGAAAGTGTACAGAGAACTGCAGCGCGTTTCTGTAAAGGGGATTATAACTATAAATCTAGCGTAAATGCCATGTTAAAAGATCTAGAATGGGAACCCCTTGCTCTTCGCCGTAAATAAGCTCGTCTAACGACAATGTACAAAATAATTAATGAAATTGTGCATATGGATAAATCTAAATATTTAATTCCGCCAACAGAAACCCATACACGAAGATCTCACAATTTTAAATATTATATTGAACAGCTAAACAATGATGTATTTAAATTTTCATACTTCCCTAGGACTATAGAGAGTGGAATAACCTTGCTTCAAATATCGTGTCATCTACTACTGTAGATATATTTCTTTCGGAGGGAAGATTAGATAATTCTTATGTTATTGAATTATTTATAATTTTTGAATTTTTTATATGTTTTTTTAATATTTAAATATTATAATTAAATAAATAAATAAATAAATACGTTTTTACCCATTATTTATAAATATTATAAATATTATAATTATATATTATATTTATATATTATTCATGATATTTTATTAATATTTTATTTGCCAGTTAGCGAGATAACTGTACTTTTGTAAGTATATAGTTTCTGCTGACTTAATAAATGTAGATGTAGACCTGTTACAAGTAAAAGTTTTCTCAACTGTCAGTTTGAAGTCTGGATATTGGCATTGTGTTCTTGACGAACCCTCAAGCCGTCTGACTATGTTCACCACTCTCTTCGAACATTATCGACAGTGCCAATTACCTTTTTGCCTCTAACTCAGCTCCGAAATTTTCCCGAAGCAAATTCACCGGGCACTTGACAGCCTCAATGGCATACTTGATATCACTGATACTCTTGTTTATGGGACCAGAGCAATTATAGCCAAAACTGAATTTAAAAGCCTTGTTGTAGCGATGTTGAGACTGTGGAATTGCCCTTAATAGAGACAAACTCAAGCTGCAAAGAACCGAAGTGATATTCATGGGTCATTTGATTACTAATGAAGGGGTAAAGATCGAACCAGAGAAAGTTGATGCTATGCAGAACATGCCGAAACCTAAAGATATTGCAGGAGTGCAACGCCTAAACAGCTTCATTAACTATGTTGGCAGATTCTTACCCCACTTAGCTGACGTAATGGAGCCAATCCGGCAGCTCACACAAAAGGGTGCAGAATGAAAGTGGACTGAACTCCAAACAAAGCCTTCAGTGAGTGTAAAGTGCTATGAACAGCAGGAATAGCATTATAGAAGTATATTTTATTATTATTTATGAAGTCAAACGGCTAGTCACAGAAGCACCAGTCCTAAGTTATTACGACCCAAAGTGCCCCCTGGATATCCAGTGCGAAGCGATGACTTGTGTTTCGTGGTGAATGAGTGGTTATCCCAATAAGTCTCCAATAGGCCATGAATCAGAAAGTACAGTACACTAATATATGGGCATCAACTCGACCCTTAGGCCCGGGTCGCACTATGAAACAATTTCAGAACAATTCTGTTTAATTTAGCACAAAATTCTGTCATCACTGTACTGATACAAGTGCGACCGATTTGTTGCAAACCGTTCTGAATCTGTGTATCGCTACAAAACTTAAAAGCTGCTGATGTACTGCTTTTTAGCCCTATGTTTGCAGTTGAACAAACAAAATGGCGTTAAAAATGTCAGTCATTGTTTCCACCATCGGTGCACCCAGCTATCTTCCAGAAGCTCACATTGCTGCTAGGCCTTCTTGTTAGCGAACAAACACAACATTCGTGCTTGAATTCTCTCTCTGTGATATTAACATGGCCAACAACAACTTTTACTACAATTGGGATGGCCCAGCTGAACAGTATGATGACTATGAGCCTTGTACTCTATTCTGCCGTTTCCAGCAGGGACAACGCGCTTATGTATCTAACATTTGTGCCACCAACATCAATCGCGCCAATGGCAGCAATGAGCTATCCTCATTTTACAAGCTCTTCTCAATCGCCATAAAACTTAAATCGTGAAGATTTAACAGATTTGACTAGTTCATCTGATGGTACAAAGGCTCAGAGGTGGAGTGATAAGGTGGAGGAATGTTTAGTCCAAAAATGGAAAGAAATTTTACTCGTCTTGAATCAAGACACGCAAGAGTGGTTTGGGAGGAAATCGCTAAAGCCATTGGGAAGACAATCCCCCAGTGCAAACGTAAGATGCAATCTCTAAAGGACAAATATAAAGAGGCCAAAGACCATAACAGATACCAAACCGGTAGTGATAGGAAAACATCACCATTCTATGATGACATTGACTCAATTCTCGGTTGAAGAGATGTGGCTACCTTGAAACACATGGAGGAGACTTCAGAGGCTAAGGTAGCAAGCAAAGATAAAGAAACAAGTAACAAAGGGAAAACTCCTAAAAAGTGCAGTACGCCATGTACATCAACTGGCAGATCAGTTAAAGAGGACGTGGACGATGACGACTATAACAATGTCGAGCACAAAGAGGATGGTGATATATTTAGCTTCTCCAAAAGCAGGAGCAAAAAAAGAGGAAGAAAAGATCGTAAGAAAGCTAAGCCCGCTAGAAGATCGGACAAAGTGAATGACGATGAAGAGCAAGATTATTTGTTTGTGGAACAAGTAGCTGCTTTACAAAAACAAGGGGACAAGTTGAACAATATTTTAGAATCTATGGAAAGATATCAAAGGCAGCATCTGCAAATCATGAATCAGTTCATGAGCAACATGATGCAAATGATGAAAAATAATAATGAAAAAAACAACAATAATTAGTAAGTGAGACATAATTTTTAATAACTTTCAAAATCAATAAATTTTTACATATATTTTCACATAATTAGTTAAGAATTTATTATAACCATTTATTATACTCCATTTATAAATAAGGTGATGCGTTTTAAATTCTATTTGTTCGTTTCTATATTTTATCTAGAATCTAAATAAAATACGTACTCTATATTATTTTACATACTATACTTTTAACTTTAACAAAGGAAAATCATGAGTGAGATTTTAGAGTCATGCATTATAGCACATAACAAATATTTACAAAAAAACAATACAAGCTTTATTATAGTACTTTCTCAATCAAATCATGTATATTTTTGTATATCAAATAATAAAGCTGATAATCAAATAAATGTTTCATTTCATGTCCTTCAGTATTAAAGGCTCCACACATACTTTTTGAGAAAATCTCTCAAATCTTCCCCATTTGCATCAAGGTTTTGAAATGCTTCATTATGATTTTGATTGTCATCGTCTTTCTGCCAGAAATCATCAGAATCGATACAAAAATTGTGCAGTACACAACATGCAATAATGCTTTTGGTTACAAATGCAATGTCGCTATCCAACCTTTTTTGGAGTATCCTCCAACGTCCTTTTAGCATTCGAAAAGAACACTCGAACCCTAGCAGTGAAAGTTCCTTATTGAAATGTACGTCCTTGGCATCTCTTGTTTTTTCCGGATAAGGTTTAAGAATTACAGTTGCCAGGGGATATGCGCTGTTTGATGTTTCTGTTTTTCACTGTAACTGCTGGTGCCTGTGAAAGCTCGCCATGGGCAATTCTTTGACATAAACTACTATTTTTAAAAACTCTAGCATCATGCATACTTCCAGAGAAAGCAGCTACAACATCAATAAATTTATTATCTCCATTTACTACTGGGCGATTCTCTCAATATAGAGCCTACATGGCCGAATTTCAAAACTACTTCAATAACATATTTGTTAATTTTATTTGAAGCTTTGGATATAATATTTTACTAGTATTGATACCATCTTTCTTGAAATGATGATCGTTGCGAGGGAACGGCTATTAAAATGGACGTGTCATATGAGTATATTTATTGTATAGCAGATATTGCTTTCAGTTTTAAGGGCCATTTCTGCAAAAATAAAAGTTTTTTCATACATATTTGAATTCAGCATATATTTTAGAATGAGTTTATATATTTAAGCCATATATTACGTGCATTTTTTCTTTTACCTTCATTTTAAGGGGTCAAACTAAGGATTATAAACATTATATGTCACACACGTGACACTAGAAATGTGACATCATTTTCAGTGACGGGCCATCTTCAGAATTTAAAAATAAATTCACCATGAAGATCTTATACAACTTATCACAGAAGTTTCAGAAAGATTTTTCTTGGAAGTTCTTTGCCACCTCGCATGGTAAAGGTGTTGTTGATGGAGTCGGTGGCCGGCCAAAGTCTTTAGTTCGACAAAAATCACTGAGTAAAGACGGGAGCCACGCAGTACAGAGCTCAAGTGATTTTGCCAAGTTGGCAGATGAGCTGATGCAATCGACAACTGTGTTGCACATCAATCAGCACGAGATTAATGAAGCAGTGGCATTGGCTGATTCATGGGAGGAAGTAATTGCAGTAAATGGTATCCATAGCATGCATGATGCCAAGTGCCTTTACAGGGAAGGCAAGATAGAGCTGCGGCACGCAACTGGCCAAACAGAGCCCAATATAAGCATCAGTTATGATGTTCATCAATGGTGTCTGCACAAGTGCCCGTTGATGTTCTGGCAGGGGAGTGCGTTGTGGTCATCTACGATGATCAGTGGTGGCCTGGAACGGTGGATTTGGTTTCTGATAACCAGATTTCCATTTCATTCATGAAGCCAGTTTCCAAGAATAAGTTCATCTGGCGTCAAGATGGCAATGGAAAATGCATTGAAACAGATGTTCCAGTGAGAGAGGTTTTGGCAAAGCTAACCAGTACCAGTTTCTCATCGCCACTTTTCCTTCAGCACTAACTATGCATGCCAGATTGACGAGCTCATGAAAACTGTTTTATAGTAGCATCGATTCAAGGCAGTGGGAGAGTGAAAGTTTAAGTTCTTTTAACTATTGTTTACATATATGCTATGTTAAATAATGTATGGTACCATTAGTACCAGGTTCTTTTGCCTTTCATTATTAGATTTCACACTCAGTCACACACGTGACAGAGTGGTCACACACGTGATGGATCCATATTCCTTCTGGACACTGTTAATTTACGTTATTCACAGAAAATTTTATATGGTCATAAAACAGTGTCATATGCTCTAATTTTTCATGTACCCTTCTGTTTGCTATCTTTTACAAGTTCACAGACTTTTGCATTTGTTGTGACAACATGGCATGAGATTCATTTTTGTGAGTCACACACGTGACATGCGACATTTGCCTTGTGATATGAATAAAGGCAAGAGAAAAAGTTGTGACATTGTGTGTGCTAATAGAGCTGACCCAAGACTCAATAAATGTCTAATACTTATTGAGGTCTCACATAATCATTAGGCATAAATTGCTGAACAAGATCAAAATTGTTGTCTAAATGTCACACACGTGACGGGAGAATCGCCCTACTCCTAGTACGACAACATTGTGTTGCTGATAACGACTGAAGTAATCTGCTCCGCCTTCCTTGGGCTTTGTACATACCGACTGGGCTCTTGGATGGACTCTACTTTTAGTATGTCTACTCAAATTACAAAAATATGTGCTGCAGCGTTCTATCACCTACATAACATCAGTCGCATACGTTCGTTCTTAAGCACTGATGAGACATTAACTCTGGTTCATCCGTTTATTACCTCGTGGCTAGACTATTGTAACAGCCGGCTGTATGGTCTGCCTCCTAGCAATCTCAGAAAGTTACAACGGGTATTCAATGCAGCAGTGAGACTGGCTTGCTGTGTGCCACACCATTCCCGCATCACTCCATTATTATTTCATCTTCCATCTTCACTGGAACTTCCATCTTCACTAGCTTCCAGTGAAACAGTGGATTGAATTCAAGATTATTCTTTTCACCTTTAAGGCGATACATGGCGTCGCACTGCCCTACCTTCGTGAGTTGATAACAATGAAAGGACACGGTGCTTACAATTTACTCTCGTCCTATGGTACAATACTCATGCCACATCCACGAACGACCAGGAAAACTATTGGGGATCGATCATTTGGAGTCGCAGTACCTGATTTGTAGAATGCACTACATTTAAAAGTCTTCTTAAAACACATCTTTTTAAATCTGCATTTTAATATTTATATTTTTAAAACTTTTTTTTTTATTTATATTTTTTATATTTCACTTTATATTAGGTTTTTAAGATTTTAATTTAATATGCCATATTGATCATTATATGTAAAGCGTGCAATATAAGTACTTTAATTATTATAATTATTATTCTATAGTACCCACAACATTGGGTATATATATGTTAGATCCTCGAAGGTCTCTCTCAACTCTAAGATTTCGTCCTATGAAGAAGGAAACCTAATGTAATTTCCTTTCATGTCACAGAAAGCCTCTACTACGTCTTGAACTGCTTCGATTACAGTAAATTTCTCAACATTGTATCGTTTTATATGAATTACAATGAGCAAGACGGTAAAGTCCGAAGGAGAGCACTTTGGCTGGAGGAAGACAATCACAGAATACAGTATTTTGGCGGGTCAGAGTTATTCTGAGTACATTTAGAAGCAATTCAAATGTATCTGTACGTAGTTGTTGTTTAAAATACTCTTCCGTTATCAGATTATTTCCATAAAACATATCAAATCATGAGACTTGTGGCCGTGGCACCATCCAGAAGCGGCGTCGACGGTGACATTTTGAATAGCATGCCTTCTTCGATTTATTGATAATATTTGTAGACGTTAAGTCCTATTCCTTTGAATGCATGCCAACAATACAGCCCGTTGAATATCTCCAGCTGTAAAAGTAAAGCTCAGAAGCAGATACAAGAATGATAGAAGTCTAAGATCGTTGAAATGCATCTTGCACAATGAAATACAAGCTCAAACGTACGTAACTCAACCACCAGAAGCTTGAAAAGGGCGCCAAAAGTTATGTTGTCATGCGATATTTTGACATGTGATATGTATATTCTTTCTGTCATCACTAGTTGTGTTAAAACAGTAAGTTCGAAGTGCGACCACAAATAAAGTTAGTCGGAATTGTTACGCCAATGTTTCGTACGGTGTTTTTACTAAACATGTTTCAAACAATTCAAAAACTTGTACGGGGCCTTACAAGAGCAAGAGAGTGTATTTTCTGCCCTGGTATATCTTCGGATATAAAGCAACTCATTGAAACATT
>JAOCPT020590297.1:0-10402 GCA_026546935.2 Palythoa grandiflora | reverse complement strand
AAAATCTTCGCAATCAGACGCACAAACTCCCGAAGACTTAGTACGCATGTTTTTTGAATTGTTAGATTCTAACAAACCACATCAAGGTTTTGCTTCTCTCCCCTATATTAACGGTTTGTCACAGCCTCTCTCCCGACTTCTCCGCAAGCACAATATCCAAGTGGTCAACAGACCTTTTAAGACATTATCACAAGAATTTCCTTCGCCAAAATTTCGCCCAGATCCTAAATTACAGAAAGATGTCGTTTATAAAATTCCTTGTTCCAACTGTTCGTGGTGCTACATTGGGGAAACAGGTAGATCATTCACAACACGCAAGAAAGAACACATACGCAACACAAAATTATGTGCCAAGGGTTCTAATGTTGCTCAACATGCATGGAACAATGACCATAAAATAGATTTTAATTTAGCTAAAGTAATTGACAAAGGAAATTTTAGACATAGAAAGACTCTAGAGTCATGGCACACCGCTGCAACAAAAAATGCTGACAATAATTCTAAACCTCTCCCAAAACAATACGCTATTCTTATAAAACAATAGCTTTACTGATATTTTATATTTGAATATATGTCATCAGTATTTTAGTCTGTTTTTATCTTATAGCATTGTTTCTATTCATATTTTAAATTTCTATTTCACACCTTTTAACGTTTTATACGGTTTCGTTTTGCATATATTTTTACTTGTCAAAGGTTGTAGGTTGACAACCGAAAGCTTGTGTTTTTAAATTTTAAACTAGAGAACGCTTTAACTTTTTATCAATTTTTATGTCTAGTTGCGACTCTTCAATTTCTAAAATATCTCCTCCACAAAAAGAGAGAATTCTCTCCACTCGATGTGGAAAGTTGTTATTTGTCGCAGGGATTGTCCTGAATTTGATCGAAAATCCTGAATCCCGATCAACATGGATCGGGATAGGATAAATTGCGATTTTGACATTCGTTGTCATATTTTATAAAATGGTCATTATACTTATATTACAAGGGCACAAAATAGAGTATAATGCATTCTGATATCCTCTTATAATAAAAACACAAGAAATGCAACCAGTGTTTGTACTTGTGTCCGCCATTTTTGAAAGAAGTCGTCGTCCCAGAACGCTATGAATGGCGGCTCTGAAACTTAAAATTTCAAAAATTTTATGATAATGTTCAAAACATGTTGTATTATTTAAAGCAATAGCCATATTGAGGTAATTTTTTTACCCAAGTTACCTTTTCCTTCAAAAACAAACTTTTAGGAAAGGTTTTCAATTAACTAGACACTAACATTTGAGCTCAAGGTTGTGTGATAATTATTGGAAATCCCATTAACAGAAAAATAAATTTAGGACTTTATGCTGAAAAGCATCTATTACAAACTGCATAAATGTAAATTATTAATGTAAAAAACATACAACACATTTGGAGCAATCTGTTCATCTTAAAAGTGTGAGAAAAACTCTGATGAGGCTTGTGGCCCCATGCAGAACTCAAAAGAATGTTGAAGCAAAGTTTAAACCATTTTTACCTTTTTCGACATCTTTTGGATTTCGTCTCAACATGTTTAAAAAGGGGTGGCGAACGGTTTCGACGTTGCTGTTTGATAAAATTGAATGGAAGTTGAAACAAATGTTAAAACCGTTTGCGGAGGCCTTTAGTGTTTTAGAAGAAACACTGATTATCTGAACGAAAACGGGAATCGAATCCACGACTCACCAATTATAACTAGTGCTTTTTCACTGAGCTATTGAGGCAACTACAATGGGTTGATTCAATTTTAAATACTTATTACCAAATGTAGTTGTAAATTATAGTTTATTGAAAAATAATCTCGCTTTTTACTAGGATTTTAATCTGAATCGAGTTTGAACTTTTGTACATCTTACTTTATTTTCACAGTTGTGGGGGAATGGAAAAACAACTGTCGTTGTGTTTTGCCACTTTTCTGAAAAATATTAGTGTTTTAAGGGTTCTAAAACAAAACAAAAACAAAAAAAAATAAAATAAGTTCTAAAATAATAACGATGTAAGTCAAAGTTAGGCTGTTTAGAAGATGGATAGAACTCAGTTTGATAAAGATAAATCTGCATAAAACGTGTGTCACCTGTCATTAACAGAATAATATTAAAAACAAATATAGCATTTCCTAATATGCAAATTGATTGTAAAACCGGAAAAATCCAGAAAACAACTCAAAATTTGTTTGCTTTGTTATCGAAAGTCATTTTTTGATCCGGAATTAGGAGTGTAACAGAGAAAAAACTGCAACGGGCACGTTTTCTCTTTGGAAGGAACAAAGTTGATCTTATAATCTCTTCAATTAAACTATTAAGGGGAATCTGTACCTGAAGGCCTCTTCAGTTTAGTGACTTTAAGCGAAATTCTTAGTGATATCTTCTTCCATATTATGAAACTGAACAAAAAGGAAACCTTTTAAATATTTTCAGATTTTTTTGGACGAGTTTTAAGGGAGATAGGTTTTGTCATCGGTATTTTTTAAAAGGTATCTGAAATTTGAGGATTTTTAAGAGCAATTTCAAAATTAATTTTGAAGTTAATATTTGACAGAAAATTGCCAAACCGTGCCCAAACCAAAACTGCAGTTGCACATGGTCACAAGGGACGGTTAGGTGATTGTATTAAACATCGTTTTCTTTCAATATCATCTTTCAGCTCCCTCACTTTCCACCAAAATCTAGGGTAGAAAGTCCCTTCAAAGACCGCAAGCTATTGCTCATTTTCTGATCAAACCTTCGATAAAGTTAAAAGTTATTTACAAAATTATTTACAATATAGTTTGGTGCCAAGTTTGTAAAACAAATGTCCATCGCTACGAGATGAGTAACAAAGCTGACATTTTGAGCGTCAGACCTTCGTCAGAGTTTTGTATTGCATAGAACTATTGGTAGTTCTACCACGTTGTGAACATTCTAAATTCAATTAATGAGGTGAGTGACACAATGTCAATTAAAAACGTGAAAAGCAAACCTTGTATACTTAAAACTTGTGTAAAGGAAATTTGTATACTTCATAGTTTAATAAAAGAAGATTAAAAACTTAAGAACTAAGGTAACGTAAATAGATCATATTTAAAGTTGTGTGTGCTCCTAACTCCTTTCTAGTGATATTTCCATTAATCACATTTTTAGTTTGTCATTTTTAGAGTGTTTCCTTTATAGTTTAAGCTTTTAATATTTCAGACGTTAGTTTCAGTTAAAACTAATTCTAAAACAACCTCGGGATAATTGGATAAAATCCTTGTATTGTAGGAAACTTAAGCTATAAAAATACAACGCAAACATATCCCAAGCAGTGCGACATTAACATTTCCTCCTAGGAGAGCCTCGCTGAGGACCGTACGTCCTGCCGCATGACTGTGAGAAAAGTTGTGGGGGAGGGAGGGGTTTCGAGGAACACGACCCTGAAAAAAGACTATCCACATTCATTTGTGCCAAGTGTCAGCGGGACTGCCACTCGCGGATCGGGCTCTTCAGCTACTCTCGCACTGGTATGCCGCTGAGACCTACCCCTACAAGGAGCTTCTCCATCGTCTCTCGTAGAAGGAAGGATGCCGACGACGATATCCCAGTGTCGATATCTTCCCTTCAAAATAATGTATTATAAACGTTTCCAGTTGGGCTACCATTTTCTAAAATAAAACTTCTTCCAAACTTCTTACTATTAATCAAACTTATAGAAAACAGAATGAAGCGTGTGAGACCAAATTCATTTGCAAAATTGCAGCCTGACAATTTTATTGCAAAAACCAGGGCCCAGTTGTTCGAAAGGCGATTAGCACTAACCCAGGGTTAAATATTTAATTCATGTTCTTGATTCCGACCTTCTCTACACTGTTTTGAGTTGCAATTTTGGGATTAACAAGTCATTCCTTAGAAAATCTTAACTGTAATTTGTAAGTGTAAATCTTTTCTTGGCAAAGAAATTGATGTTTGAATTTTGGCTTAACCCAGGGTTAAAGTCAATCAGCCTTTGAACAACCCAACCCAGAAGCCGCTGCTGACGCTATTTGATTTATTGAAAAATTTATTACAAATTTGTTGAGGTGGTCTTCTACCTACGAAAGCGGTTTTGAGGGATGTGAGAACGGTAATTTAAAACTGTTTCTTCCAAAATAAAAAAGGCGAAGGCTGGGCATTGCATATAGGTTTGATGTCACAAACATGATGTTTACCTGACAGTACTCGCCATATTTTAATTAATTTTTTGAAGGACAGTAATAATATTAAAAGGGTTTTTTGTGTAATTTGAGGCCAATTGCTGGTGCCTGAACTCATCACAAAGAGCTTAGACCTTTAATATTTGTCAATATCGATATATTAGAACTGTAAATTTGACAAAAAATTTTGGCATGATCGGTTTGACGAGTTGACAGTTTGTCATTTGCGAATAAGTCTCGTCTCGCCAGCTGCATTCTGCCAAGATTTTTATAACTGTAAATTCCATAAAAAGCTGCCTATAGGATTTGCAGAATCCTAGCCTGGCCCCAAACTTATAAAAAACAAAACTGTTTTGAAGAGCAACTTTCCCGCGCGAATTTTTTCAAATTTCCCAAGATGCAATGCTTCAGATTTAGGTCAACGAAGGCCAAAGCAAAGTTTCCTATAAAAAGTGAGCTTTTTCAAGTTTTATTTATGATGGTTTCCAAAAAAGAACTGGTTTGCACATCACTTAAATATAAAGCAGAAAAATTGTTTATAATGATTTTTAAGTTTATGAAAAATTATAACCAAAGGTAAAGATTTCAAAGAGCTTTGTTTGCACGTAAATAGTTTCAATAGTATCAATAGTTTCAACAACAACCAAGCAAACACTAACGAGAAGCTGATTCCTGATTTTATGTTCGAAGAAAGAAAGTTTTCCTCAAGCTACCATACTGCCCACAAAACGAGAAACTTGGCAAACGTTTTGTAAACAAACTTAACACTTTTACAGGAGGCAAATTCATTTTCGTAATTTTATGGCAAACTAGAAAAATCAAAAGTTTGTTTAATCTCAAAGACAAAAACCCGTACAAATCGAATGTTGTTTACCGCGCTGAATGCATATGCGGTGAAACGTGTATTGGAGAAACCAAGCGCAATTTTATCGTACGAAAACGGGAACACGAAAATACTAAACATAATTCGGAACCAGCTCGACACCTTGCCACGCACCCCGAACATAAACACAAATGGAATATTCTTTTCAGTGAAAGTAACACCTTTAGAAGAAAAATAAAAGAAGGCCTATTTATCGCACGTGAGAAACCATCATTACACAAACAAGTACATTCTTACGCCGCAAAACTCTTTCCCACGGGAATCACTTAGAACTTAATACTAGTAATCGTATACTAATTTATAGCATTTACTGAAGATGACCGCACGCTCGAAAACGTTTTAAACAATTTTTATTATATCTTAAACTTTTAACCAAAAATTGTTAACTTTAATTTAAATAAGAGTTCTTTGCTATTTTTGAGTTCAGTCAAATTTTTGTAAATACCAAGATCTCGTGTTCTTAAAATAATCATGAATTAGTTTGTGTATGTTTTTCCCATTCCTTTCAATCTGCACCAGTATAATTTTCAGAAAGATTACAAAACTTGACATCAAGAATTTTCTATTAAACCAACTATTTTTGTACTATTATTTTATGCCAATTGTCTGATTTGTAAACATTTTTTATACATTAAATGTGAGACAGACAAATCCTCTTGGGGACAAATTTAAAAATATCTAGAGTTTCTGTTTTGTCTTTGTACACGAAGCAAAATGCTTGTTTTTTGAAAAGCAGAAGGCTTTACAGTTTTATAATCTTTTTTTCTTTACAAATAATTTGAAAACAAATCAACAAGTTTTGAATTTTATCCCCAAGATCTTTATAAACGTAATCTACAAGGTTTCTACTGAAACCCCTTTTTTACTCCTTTAACAAGGTTTGCTATGTTTTCAAGCCGCGGTTATTGACCCAACGTTTATTGTGTTTGTTCTATTTTAGAACAGAAGCTGCAAGGCGGAAGAAACTTATCTAAAAAACTTCAGAAATGTATTTTTTGGTAGCGTGTCCTCTTAAAATGTATTTGTCGTCGGTATTTATCCATACATTACAATTCTTCAAAGGGAGATAAACGTTTACCTACATACGAGACTAGACAGAGCTTTAGTTTCGAAATTAAATTTGATAACTATACCGTCTTTGATTGCATTTTGACATTTTCTAAATTCAAATTCACAACATGAAAGTGTTTGTCGTGGCGATGAGCGGAGCCTATTTTTGCTTTACAAAGAAGATAAAAAAGTGTTTTAATTTCAGAGATTCTCTCAATGAAAAGAGCGATTTAGTTTTAAAACATCCGAGATTGACTAAGGCTTCTACCGTTCATGTTGCTTTTGGGATATAACCAAAGTTCTCTCAAAATCTTTTGTATGTTTTAGATTCATTAGTACTTCGTATGACCAAGGAAGCAAAGAAAATGAGAAAACGTTTTACGATTTCTCAAATTTTCGCAGATTTGTACTTAGCATTCACTGGCTCTCAACGAAAGATTAAAGACCATTAAATCAAATAAACATTCTCCAAGAGAGGTTGTTCTTAATCAACAGCTAGCCCTAATTTCTCAAAATCAAGTCTGCCAAAGGCGTTTGATAACTTTTTCATTCGTATTAAAAGAAGAAATAGTAATCATACTCGAATTCCTTCAAAATCCTTCTTTGCTCTTCCAAACTATAGAAAATTCAATATTAAATGTTTTGGTCCAAAAGTCTGAAATGAAGTTGATGAATCGATAAAAACCTTAAGTTTCCGATGCTTTAAACGGGAATATAAAGCGAAACTCTAATTCAGCTATACTCGTTTTCACTGACAGTAACTGAATTAAGAGCATGATAATTATAGCTTCTGTTTCATTTGTAGTAAATACTTCATTATTCCGACAGTTTTTTTCTGTTCTACTCTTATATTCTACATATACATAGTATTGTACTTTGCATATGTGTGTGCGTATTGCCTGAATAATGTTATATTATATTATACTAATTTACATTTAACTTCCAATAAAATGGGCACCTGACTAGATTATTTCAGGTGTCCAAAACTGTCCAACTTTCCAGTTTCATCTATCTACATGTATTTTATCTATCAATCTAAGTGGAAATTAAAATGTTGTTGTTGTTGGTTGTCGGCAAAATATTTTCAAAATGAAATACAAGAAACTCATACAGTGATACACCGTGTGTACCGTATTTTGCCGTGTTTAAGTCGTTCCCCCATTTTGTAGTCAAAAAATAGCCATTTTTTAAATTTCTGTGTATAAGTCGACCCCTATTTTTCACAAGATAAAACAATGTGAACTTGGTGAGGCACAAACACGACAAAAATACAGTGATAAGAGTCGATCCCTTGGACGCGGCCTTTATTTTTAGTACAAAAGTTCGTTTTTAGCTCGTAACGATGTTTATAATTTTGTATGCTTACCTAAAAGATCTTAATTTTAAGAGTTCTATATTATTTGGGGGTCATTACAATGTTTTTTTCTTGATCCGTGAATAAGTCCAGTGCCATTTTGGGCGTTTAATTTTTGGTGTTAAAAGGTAGACTTACACACGATAAAATACGGTATGTTTTAACGTTGAGCGAATGAAAAGGAAATAAATGTGAAATTTATCTTTATACGAAATCTCCTAAAATTCAAATGAACTTATCTTTGCTTTCTTTGTTGTTGGCTTTGTTTGATTACTAATATATACAACTCATTCAGCGGTTTATGTTCCGAGTGTTCAAAAGATTTTTCACAAAAACATCTTTTAGCAAAACAAACAAATTTATAAAAGATTTTAACACCAAAAAATAAATATCGCCACCAGCGTTTTAGGTGAATCCATTTTGTTTAAAAAATTTGTTACATCGCATTTTACCATCAAATTCATTTAAATTGCTCTGGCTAACACAGAGAACTGGTGTCACCTTTTACAAAAACAAAACAAGTTTTTTAAACTACACATGTCTGGTCCTTTTATAGTATTGATAAATTGTTAGTATTAGATAAAATTATAGAGCAGTAAAAAGATTTGTATTTGTAAGATTTGTTTTCTGTTGAACTAACTTAATATAAGAACAATGATTACAAAGAAAGCTTTTTAAAAATTAGTATGGGCTAGCTATTGATTAAGAATAGTTTCTCTCAGAGGATGTTTATCTTTCATTTCTCGAGAACACAAGTTTAAAATTTTTATTGCACCGAAGCAAGTTCAATATAACTACATGACAAGAAATCCCGCATATCTTCAAATTTAATCCGATGGCGAACAAAGATTTGTAACAAAAACGGTTGGTTTGTGTTGCAAGTGCCAAGGTTTTCTTTTATGTGAATTTTCCCTTTGCTTCTGAAATAAAAACTGTTTATTGAGTGACTGAATCCTTGGAAAATTATAATTTGGTGTAATTATAGTCTTCTAAATTTTAAAAGGGCCAAATATAAAAATAATAAAACCGTACGTAACGTATGGCACCTTTAGCTATATCCTAGAAAATTCATAGTAAAACATGTTTAGCAATTGAAAATTCTGTTGCTGTTGCTGTGAAGTTCAACTTGGCAAGAGCTTTGAAACTATCGCGTAGATGTTCGGTCAGTGCACAAAACCACCTTGATTCTATGATACCATATATGTTTGTTTGCCATCTAAATGCATGATGATAAGAAAAGTCTCATGGACAACAAAGGCAAAAAACTGTTCACTAAATGCAAAAACTTCTCAACGCAATATCCCTGAATCATATGCACTTAGTTTCATTTTAAATGTCGTTTTTTTTCTTTATTGTTTTGTAGAATGTGATTACGTTAATGTTGCTTTTTTTTCGAAAATTTTTAGTTAAAATTTGAGCTTTAGCGGCAGAGTTTTGATTGTCGCCTTCTTACTTGTTCATTCCAAGATCACAGTTGCTTCCCTCAAAAAAGACTTATCGTTTACAAAACCAAATTCGTTCCCATCTCTTCATATCCGTGATAAGAAAACAAGAGATTTTAAGATGTTTTTTCGCTCAAAATACTTTGATATTTTTCACTAGGTTTACTAATCTGTATTTGTTTTTCTGTTTATGTTCGATGTTCGATGTTCGTAATTTCTTTTCACAAAACTCAAGAGAATTTTTATTCGTCTTTCTAGCTGTTTTGTTATATTATAGCTTTATTTTTGATTGATCTAATATTTTAATGTAATGTAGTTTAATCAATGACAAAAAAACCTTATTAATCTATCAGACACACTTTTAGATAATGAATAACGAATTCAAACAAAATGGAGATGTTATCAGCAGACAGTACAGAAAATGACTATTCAGTGGGTGTTTCTTTACATTGTTACATAAATGTAAGATTGCATTTAGCTAATACTTATATAAAGTGTTGTCGATATCTGTGGTTTTTGAAAGAGCTAAATTGTAAAGGTCCGTTAAAAGGCTTGAAAAGTTTTGCCCACACTGTGGTTGCTTGTCACCCGTGATTCCAGCTTGAGGATAGGTATAACTATCGTTTGCAAAAATTAGGGCCATTTATAATGAAAAGCAATTGTCGGGGGTTCCAAGAAATAATTAGAAGAGTTTGATAAATTTGCTCCATCATTTCATTGTGCGGGGCGGACACAAAACTGAATATCTTTACAATGCTGACAATTGAGATACAGATTGAATTATTTGGGGCTTTGAAGTTGTCCGAAATTAAACAACTTATGTTCATATGAAAAAGAATGATAGTAGTTTTTGGCTGTTATAATTATTTTTAGTCATCTGCGTTGTCTAGAAACAGAACTATATCAACGATTTAGCATACACCGGTATAAGTAGCCATATTTTAAGACACTGGTATATTTTACCATATCTTATTACTTTAAAGCAAGGAAGAAAATTTGGAAGTCGAAAGTTTTGTAACCTGCGTCGTATCCAGCCTGAACCTTCGGTATATACCGACACGTCTGCGGCTAGAAGCTTTGTCGATTACGAAATTTCTTAATTGCATACTTGCAAATGGTCGTAAATTATTTTTAAAACATTATTCGGATTTTAATGATATATGAAATAAAACATAGGATTTCACAAAAACAAACTAATATCTTTTGTAGACAATACTTTCAAACTGTATGAAAACTTAAGTAAATATCTTGTCGCCATCCAATTAAACATGACAAAACACGTCACATATCCAAGGTGTTTTGATCAGAAGGATTCAGAAACGATAGAAACTCAATATCCAAAGGTCTACATTTGGTAGCGCAAAGCATTCTGCAATGAACTGGACAAGCAATATATCCGTTACAGAGTCCACCGCGTCTCGAGTGTTAAAGACGAGTGCTTACAGCTTGGTTCTGTTGCTGTCTCTGGTTGGTAATTCCTTGGTAATTGCCATTTTGTATCGAGACAAGAA
>JAOCPT020590239.1:0-10403 GCA_026546935.2 Palythoa grandiflora | reverse complement strand
TTTAAACGTTATTATAGAGTTTTAAGGGGTGTCAAAAAAATTGCATGTTTTGATCCGTGTATAAGTCGAGTGCAATTTTTAGACGTGAATTTTTGGTGTTAAAAGGTCGACTTATACACGGCAAAATACGGTATATGAAAAATATATAAGATTAATAATTGTTATTATAAATTTGTATTATTAACATCAAGGACCATGAAATTATCATCATGTTTTAAAATTTTTTCCAGGATGTAAATCTTTATGCAGAAGTGAATGGTAAAGTTATGCCTGTGACAAAGTCTCCTGAAAACACCAGATACCAGGTAAGCTAATTATGGAGTTTCTTCTTGTGTGTCACTGATGTAGTTGCCAGCATTAAAACAGTGCTTGCCGTTTTAGGCAAGGGATCAATCTTGTTCACCATTACTCTGAGAAAAAAAATCAATCACTCAAGACTCAAATTATAAAAGCCCGCTTCCAGGGAGATTGGTGGCCTGGGCCCGAGGTGGGATTGTGGGATAGTTTGGGGGGACGGATGCAACGTTCTCAGACTACGTCACCCCAGATGGTCCCATGGTCCCGCTCTCTGCCTTGGCCATTACTCTTTTCCGAGGTGGGCTATTCTATTCTAAACTAATGGCAATCTAACTCGATTAGTTCACTACCTTCAGATTGCCAGTATCTATTTTTACATCCAACTTCTTGCAATCCTTACCTGCGTGAAAAAATTTTGGAAATTCAGTTGGGAATACTTTAAAACAATGTCCCAGCAGTTATGTATTTGGGGCGAAACAACTTAGGCATGGAGCGAAACAACTTCGATTTGGTGCGAAATGACCTCAGAAGTGGGACGAAACGACTTGGGGCGAAATGACCTGTTACAATTTGAAGACATGTGATGAACAAATTTTGTATGATACCATGTCATGGTGATTGATTGAATTATCCTCTAAGAAGTTCTGATGTCTTCTACAGTAACAATTGTTAGCTCATGATTGTAGAAAGTAAGCCAGTGATTCCACTACTTCCGAAAATCAAGGCTCCCTGGGAACCCCAGTGTCCCAAAGTGGAGGGCCATTTTCAAAATTGGGGGGTCCCCAGGCTCTCTATCTCCCTTGACCACGTGCCAAGTGGTTTTTTCATGCATCCCAGGGATGCAAGAAGGACAAAAGTGGTGTGTCATTTTCACATTTTCTTGCGTCAAATGTGATTGGCAGCGCATTAATGGGAACACTGTAAGCAGGGTGTAGTTAGTTGTTTTTTTGGGAACTACAGTAGAGGCAGCACCTGTAGTTGTTCGACTGTTTAATGTAAGTGTCCAACCCTCCATGAACAATATGTGATGGGAGAATACCCTTCCTTGGGTCATAATTGAAATTTTGCTTTACTAATGTTTTGCTAGAATCTTTACAAAAAGCGAATTGAGCTACATAGATTTTTTTGACATTGTAAAGGTGAGTTGGGCAGAAGAACACAAGAAAGCCAAGTCTGGAGTCTACAAAATCAACTTCCTTGATGAGGAGGGATACGCTGCATACAGAAAGGTTTGACTGGTTTAGTTACGTAGAATAATTAAAGAAATTGTACCCAAGAAAAAAAAGAACTTTATTTTTGAATTGGTTATCTGTAAACAACACTTTGCTTGTTAAATATTTTGATGTAGCAATTGTTTTACAAAACAGCACAAAAGTACATTTTTTAAAATAAAACAATGCTGTGAAAGGCACTTCCCTAACATCTCAATATCCATTGATTGTGGAGTTTGTTTTGCTTTTTCCACCTTTCCTCCTGAGTCATCAAAACTCGAACTCCCTCCAACTGTTAAAATGAATTCTACTCTTCAAGACAAACAAAATGAATGGTCACTTTATAGGGTTTCATCAACTGGTTCAAAAGTTACAATGAATAACACCAATCATTTCTACTCTTCACAATAAGCAAAATGGATGGGCACTATAAGCTTGCATCTTATACTGCACACTCTGCATATAAATAAAACATTTTCTGCTAGTACCCAGAACACACATGTGCATCAGTCTTGTCAACCTCAGGGTCTCCTACTCAACTGTTTTTTTTATCATATAAAAACCATACATGAAATGTCAAATAATTGGCCATTTCCGAATTACGCTCCACTGCTCACAAACAAAACCTTCAAGTCAAGGCTAAGTGCTCACTTTTCATACATATTGTATTTTTGATCACTTGGCCTCGACTTGATGTTTTTGTTTGTTGGCAGTGGAGCGTAATTCGCAAATGGCCTATTATATTACCTACCTGTTCAGAATTTTCAAGGGATGATCCGGGTTTTTGGATGCACTTCTTAAAACACTTGTCTGACATTTTCTGGGGATATTTAACATTCGGATAAGACAATTCTTGATCAACAATTTAACTATAAAATTAAGCGATATCATGTCTGTCTAACAATGTTTCGATATCAGCTAACATCTTTTTCAAGTCATTGTTCATGAAGCAAAACAAAGTTTATGTAGGTGTACTGAATTACTAAGTTTTGCAGGTGCAAAATGTTATTAAAACATTTGTAAAGAAAAACTATGAAAATAAGAAACAAAAAAAATTGAGTCTGGTGCTTTTTCAATGGTTGGGTGGATAAGGAAGGGGGAAGGAGCTCTAGGCATCTCTAACATTGGAAGGAAAAACTTTTAATTTATGTAGCTCATTCTTGATGAATAAAATTTGCTTGAGATCAATCTAACAAATAGATTCCATGTTTGCATGCATCTGTTCCATTACAGATGACAGATGACTTCAAACTGTGGAAAGTTAAAAAAAGTAGCACACGAGGTGATAGCCGAGTGTGTCACTGATGTTCTTACCACAGTTTGATGTCCTCTGATATTTATTACTGAACAGACGCACAAAAACATGGAATCTATTTGTTTATATAACAAAAAATTAAAAACTTTGTAATGGTAACATCAAGCGTGCGTCTGTCCTCTAAAAGATCATAAGCCAGAAGAGACATTCCAATCCTCCTGATTTGATCGGGAGTCTCCCGACTTGATGTGTTGCCTCCCGCTCTCCCAATTTTTATCAGGTTCTCCCGATTTATCATAAAATTCTGAAAACAAGGAAAAAATTGCTTATCTTATAAGTATTTTTTGCGATCTGAGTGTAAAACGTTACGTATTACACTTTCCTATCCTTAATGTCTTGCCAAGTCTCCATCAAAAACCACAAAAATGATGTCAAAATGCAGGAAATGCCACTTGAGAGAAACTAAATTTGCAAAATTTCCTGGGGGGCCATGCCCCCAGACCCCCCTAGAAGCTCGCGCCGTTGGTGCTCGTCTTAGCGCCTTCGGCGCTAAAAAAGCCTCCCTATTTCTCCTCAAAACATTGGACAAACTATAGACCTTATGCAAAACTAGCAGCGAATTTAATATTCTTTTGTCTACATTCAAATTAGCTGTACTAACCTCGTCCTTGTGTTAAACTTTAGAAAGAATATGTTACTCCAAATGAGGCTAGTAGGGATAATTTGAATGTAGACGAAAGAATATCAAAATCACAGCCATTTTTGCATCGGCTCTCTGCTTCACATAATTAGTTTCAATATACTTTAAAAGACTTGAACCAATCCTTTTGCACAAGGTTCTCTCGTTTCCCTAAAGTTTAATTCAAGGATACAATTCAGACGACCCTCTTGTGAGATATGACCCTTGGAATAAATGTTCAACTGGAATAGGATTCAAGCTGTCATTTTCATCAGATATAGACGAGTTTTCAGAGTCGTCCTCAAATGCATCACTGCATAAGAAATGATCAGAAATAGTTTTTATTTAATACCATTTTTCAAACTTTGTTCACATAGATAATGGAACAAGGGGAGTTACAAGGGGATGTTAAGTCCCCTTAACAAAAATTTGGGGTGAGACTTAGCATTCCAACATTCAGTTTCATGACTTTTTTACAATACTTTATAAAACAATTCACAGCTGGACTGGCACAATATCAATAAACGGTACTTTTTAAGCACTTGTGGCTACTGCAAGTAGACATGGAATGTGAAGAAATTTTTAGTTAACCCTTTCAGCCCCAGGCAATTTATCAACATCTAACTTCTCCTTACATAACTCAAGCAAAATAATACAATTGGTAATGAGAAATAAGGAATTGATCAAAGTGAATAAGCTGTGGAAGTTGAAAAGCCAAATTCTCTCAAACTGCTTATACAGAAAGTATAGAGCGCAGTTGGGAGAATTTACCAACACGTCAATTGTCGTGCTTGGGGCTTAAAGGGTTAAAAAAACCTTGTGAGTCTAGTTTAGAATGTTTTTTTATGCTCACAAAATTTATTTATGTGGGGAATTGGGAAATTTATCGGCTGATAGTTGATTGATTCTGAATGATGTTTCAATGTTCTGCAGTCTTCCTGTATTATTTTGTGACTTGCCTAGGCTTCCTGTACATACTACATTTTGGTATGTAAAAAAAAAGATAATGAAGATCTAAATTTTTTAATGGCTCAATTTTTTTAATATCGTCAGCATTTGATTATAAACTTGATCATTTCAGCAATGTCTCCATGTCTTAATTAACATGTTCACCAACCTAATGTTATCAGCAGCTCTGCTTGGTTCAAGTGTTGTCTCCTGACTTCCCTGGATGGCTGCCGTCAAAATATCTTTCTCCAGTCCCCAATAGGATGTCACATAACAGGGTGTGCTCACACTAAAAGACACCTTGATTGTCTCTTCAAAGTATCAAACAAGTTGGAGTATTTAGCGCTTTTCAAGTCAACAGTGCATGTGAGATGGATATTAAAGTGATCTCTATCCTACAATATCACCAATTCCCAGAAAGAAACTAAACTAAGACTGACTCATGCCTAATAATCAATTGGAACTTATCCAATTGTCATTTATTACCTCTCACTTACAGCTTTGTCCCCATAAAGGAATCTAGCAATAATTTGCATTAGCAAAATGGTGTATTAGACATAAGTTCAACTTTTTTGTAGTGCATCTTTATGATATTAATTTTTTTACTAGTAGTGCTATGGGAAAATTTATTGTGATCCAAATACCTTTTCTCATCATCGATGATAACGTGTCAGTTTGCGATCCTGTTTGAGTTTCAAAACAAGCATAGTGAAGTTGAAACGGGTTCGTTACCCCAACCATTTGCTGGACAGGAATAGTACGCAATGGAGCACCGACTGGCCGTACGATACCCTGTCCTTCCATTACCCCGAGTCTGACAATAAACCAGGCCAGAACAAGAAAAGTAACAGCAACTACCAAAGCCGAAACAACAGTAACAATGTCCGCCATCTTGAAATAAAGTGAGACCGTAGTTACAAAGTTATCTGACCAGCGGAAATAAAAATTAGTTCCTAGTCTTCTTCTCTGTTCCTCTGCTGAGAAATATTCAAGAATGGCTACAAAAAACCCTCCAAAAATTCCAAAGAGGATAGGTTCCGTTATCAAGCTAAAACCGGGGATGTATGAAAAATATAAAGAACTTCATGCTACAGTGTGGCCAGAGGTACATTATAATACTATAAAAAGTGCCAAATACTTTTAAAGACTTTGCTTTGTGGGTAGAACAATCCCTCACTCCAGAAACTAAAAAAGGACTGGGTCTAGTTACCTAAACAATCCCATAAAGCAATGCAACACATATCAATTCCTTATCGTCTTGTTTAACGTTTACAAAAGTGACATAAAATATAAAAATATTATATGTAACAAACTTAAAGGGATCCTAGACTGTCCAACAATATTAATGTTAAATAAGACTTTTCTTTAACTTATGTCCATATGCAGCAGCTCGCATCTGATAATTCTCTGTATATAGCTCAAGCATTTTGCTTTGATCATTTCAATAGTTTGAATAATTTTCCCTTATGCTGCAATGTAATACAGCTGCAGTGCCAGACTCCCACATGTTCATTTGCTATTGTTTTAATTGAGAGTGGAACCTGGCACTGCGACCGTATTACGTCACATTTCAAGATGGTGGTGTGCAAGAAATCCCAACAATAAAAATGGTCAAAACAAATCACTTGGTATGAACTATAATAGAGAATTATCAGATGTGAGCTTCTGATGTGGACACAAGGCAAGGTAAAGAAATGTCTTATATTAAGATTAATAATGTTGGACAGCCAAGGATCTCTTTAATCAAATATTTTAGACCAGATACTTGTGTAACCATACTAAACAACACCATTGCATTCTGGGACTGTTTGGGTAACTAGATTCAGGCCTTTTGAGATTTCTAGAGTGGTCAATAATATATCTGTGTAAAAAGATAATAAATTACATCAAGCCATCAAAGAATAACAATAAATACAAGGTTAGGATTTCATGGAAATAGTCAAACATTATTTGTAATGTCATGCTCAAAATATATGGTTAAGTCAGAGTAATTAATCCCCCCCTTCCCCCTCCCTGCCCTTTTTCATGGATATGGCAATGGGGAAATTGAAGTCCAACTACACACATGATTGTCCAGTCTTGATACCATTCCTTGAAACCCAAGACAAAGAGGTTTGACAGCTAGGATCCTTTTTCAGTGTCTACCATTCCATAAACAATTGGATGGAAAATGGACAATTGAGAGAGGATCCTCTATATTGGTGATTTGTTAATCATTTGCTCTCTGTGTTGGTACAGGTGTTAAAAAGGATTTATGAAAGCAATATAAGGAACTACACAATTTATTATGACAAACACAACCAGCTGCTTTTCTCACACATGGAGTATATAGGTATGTAGTGATACTGAGTGATACTGGTAATTGACTTTATTTATATTTCATAATCCGCAAAGGTTGCCCATTACGCGAATACATGTGTAGTGCAGGTGCCAGTTATTCAAGACAAGTGATTTAAAAGGTGCAGTTATAAGTGCAAGTGTAAAGCAATCAGTAAAGAGTGAAACAAAAAAAAGGTTAGTGGTTAAGATTAAAATAGTCAGCCAAGGCTAATTTAAAAACAAGAACAGGCAGATATGGTTAGATAGTTAAATAAGGCAAGGAGTTAGTTGTTGAATAGTCTGACAGCAAAAGATGGGTACAAGACCATATGACAAATATGATTTGAACTGATTTGTAAAACTAACTCAAGGCTGGTGACAATTTGATAAATTAATTTTTTTGACGTTTTGGACTGCTGTCCTTCCAGCTAAAGACTCAGTTCAAAACATCAATTTTTCTTTGTTCAGCGGTGTAAAACTTAAACTTTATCAAACTGTTTCTCTAGAAACACCAGAAGCATCCCGTTTTATAACAATCAACGCTGGTAGGTTAAATTTTGGTGTGTCACGACAATTAATGGTAATTAGGAAAAACAACTGCTTTTCAGTTAACACACACTTTGTTATTGGGTTAAGTGATTTTGTAATGAAATTATTTTCTTTAAGGTAGTCGGGAAGTAATTGCAAATAGACCTTTGTCATGCTTTCGTGATCTTGGATTGAAAACGAGGCTGGTCGGGCTAAGCAAACGTTTTTGCAGACTTTAAATTCCTTGTTTGCTTATTTTTCAACAAAACCAAACCAATTTTTGGTGGATATTTCAACAAATTTGACCAGGAAATGTTGGCACTCCCACATTAGAGAGGTCCCTATTGGGTCTTCATTTATGCTATCGTGACCAAAATTTTCCCTGAATCCAGTAATCCCAGTGGTTTTTATCAGCTAATCCCGATCCCGGTTACATTTTTAGGTGTAAATCTTTTCCTCAATGAAGGAAGGCCTTTCTAGAGGATACACACTCCGATTAAACAAAGTTTTAAACATTGAAATTACCTGTACGTGTCTTCACCAAAACGATGACATCCTCATGCGTTTTGGAAGAATCCAACGAATTACAAAATTATCGGGTTGCTTATTTCGGCCAGTGGTAATGCAAAGTACCTTTGCCGCACATATCAATTCAGTTCCAACGCAAAACTACATCGGAAGCATTTAATCTATAATTTGTAAATTCCTTTCTCCTTAGTCAATATAGTCAATACAGTTACAAGAATCAGAAAAGAATTCTGTTAAATCTAATGGTCCTTCCAAACGGAGATATGGTTTCGAGGAAAAAATTAGCTTCGCCATCTAACGATCGAATTCTACACTGACGTCACCTTCAGTCATTGTTGTTCTCATTATTGTTCTTACGATTCATCGTAATTACTCGGCGAATCGTACTCTAGGACGTCGTTCTCTTCTTCTGTTTCTTGGCCCCCATTGCCCTGATGTACCTCAGAGCGTTCAAGGGAAACAGACTCTCCTGGATGTACTTCTCTCTGGTAGAGGTAGAAAGTGTTCCGGCTCTTGCCATTGTGGGAACCTGTCTAACAGAACGTTGACGTACAACTGCACCATGTTTGTGCTCAGTGGCTCATGCTCTGCACACGCTGTGGTGCCATCTGTACAGGTGGCAAAAGTTGCACAAGGTGTATAGCGGACAGAAACATTAAACATTCGGGCACAGGGTACCAAGACTTGTAATTGATACAATAGTAAACCGCCCAATGGGAAGTTTTCTCGAGGCCTTCTTTGGCTGCAGTCCCAAGTTTCTTGCACATTCTAGTACACCGTGCACAGGGGATCTTCGTGATTCACAAGAATACAAGTTTTCAACATCTAGTGTCATGCAACTCAATAGGCTAAGGGCATCGCAGTCGTGTAACTTTAAGACGTACTGCAGCTTTTCCAGGCCATCCTTTAACATTTTAACTGACATGACAGTCTTAGGTGCCACATTACCTTGGGTACCGTTACGGGTTCTCGGCAAGTTGGCGACCTCTACACAGAATCCTCATTTCCAAGTAAGAGCTGAAGAGTGTCACTGACGAATCCGATTGCCTCCAGAATGCTAGTAAGTTTGTTCGACTGAAGCTTTTCGTGGACTGAAAAGGCTCTATAAATGTTCACCATAGTATTCAAAAATGCTGCCGTTTGCTTGAGTAAAGATTATGATACGGCTTGTCTGTACATCACAAACGTATACCACGTGATTGACCGCCACACAAAGACCAAATGGCTGGTAGAACTCGGTGTTGCTGGCCATTCCATCCCTGTTTCCTTCACTGCTTCTCCCAGTGTTTCTGCCAAACTAGGATTCGTTGGGTATTGGAATCCGCCTCAGTACAAGATGCATGCCAGCTTTATACGAAGCGATTGATGGGCTCTCTAAGCTGTATGAACTACCACGATGAATAATGCGCACCCTGCTCAAAGATGACAGCCAGATTTTGTTTTTATCCTGTATTCCCGAATCTCGGTTCTTAAAATCGACATTTTCCGAATCCCGCTTTGTAAAATTTGTAAATGCCGTTCAATTTCAAAATCTCGAATATCGCTCCCCTATTCACCCAAAATCCCGAATCCCGACCTCTAAATAAGCCAAATTCCAGATCCCGAAAAACCTACTGGGGACTCTCACATTACGCCATCCTTGGTCTGTAATGTTTTCCCAGCATTATTTTCAATCCAAGAAGGCAGAAGAGTGACAAAGGTCCATGATACATATATTGATTATTCGATCTAGGAGATAACTTTGAACGTGATATGGAAGCAATCAACAATGACCCAGTAACTCACAAGTGGTGGAAGCATTGCGAACCTTGCCAGGAGTCCCTGGAGTGGACCGGTCCACCCCCGTCTGAAGGGGGAAAAGGAGGAAACTGGTGGGCACCCTGTGAAGAGATGTTTCATGATGGACACCCACCAGCAGAGTACCAGTAAACTGAATTTGAACTGTCCCTTGGTTTTCAATTTCCGTCAAAATAGGTAGTAATCAATAGCCAATAGGGATTTAAGGGGTTTAGTAATTAATCATTTGTCAATAAACTATAGGGTTTAAATAGTGCTAGTTATCACACAGATCAGGGATGATTCGGGAGAAGCATTTTCAAACCTGATGGATCTTCAATACCAGCAGAGCAGATCCTTAGCAAGGATTAGTCTTTCTTAACAATTTTATAGATATGTATATTAGGAAATACATAAATTTTTACCAGTACAATTTTCTGCCGAGTCATTTGAAGAACAAACTCGCCTTCAAAATAATATATTACCTTGCTTGCTAATCGCTCTTCAGTTCTCGCAGCCAGAAACTAAGTACTAGAAGTTTCTAATAGAAAGTGAAGTGCTGCGAGCTGAATTCAATTTGCTATTATAAGCCAGTGAGATAAAACTAAAAGGCATCTAAAAGCAGCCCAGATCTAGAGGAGACAGCTAAAAGTAGGGTTTTCGCTATCATGCTTTGTAAACAACTAATTGAAAAATGCAGGAATTAAAACAATACAAAAATGTATTGAAGCGTAAAACTAAATGTTAAAAAATAGGAATTTTACCAGAGTCTTCACATCAGAGTCGTTAAGATGGCAGATTCATTTGACTTTGCCATCGCAGAACTGTGTGACAAATAATTCAGTAATGTTATGCTTCGTTC
>JAOCPT020590192.1:0-10405 GCA_026546935.2 Palythoa grandiflora | reverse complement strand
CTTCCCTCCGCGTATCAAAATTTCAATTTTATTACGACTCCCGGATCTTATTAGGACTCCCCCGTTTATTAAATTTTCGGATTTTCAAATCTCGATTTTTTTTGTGTACTGTTCTTTTACAAAATCAAAACGTGAGACTTTTAAGTTTACCGAGGCACAATCAGTTTTTCCCCTAGGCCCGGGATAAAAAAAATTTAAAAAATGAAGACCTGAAATAGAAATTCTCAGACCTTAAATAGTTGTTGTAATCATGCCTATAATGTACACTGTACCTGAAGATTTACGTTGGTGTCCTATTCACACAAGATTTTTTTTCTATTCGCGTGTTGTTTTATCTGCATCTTATAAGCTGGCATTCTCCAGTGCTTCAAACATTTCTTAACTTTATAATTTTCAGTTTTTAAAGAGTGTTTGTTATATACCGTATTTCCTCGAATAAACGCCGCCCTCGATTAAACGCTGCACACAAATCATGAAAAATTTAATAAACGCCGCAGCGTTTATTCGAGGAAATATGGTAATGCTAGAATTCCCAGTTATCATTAAAGCTGCATGACATTTCAAACTCCAACATGTTAGTCTGGCGTCAGTTCTCTGTGAACAAGTTTTAAATAACTTCCTCCCACCCCTTCCTCCCTCCTTTCTGTAATAAGCCTCCCATCCCTAACCTCCCTTCCCTTCCTCCAGAGGGCCCGAAATTTATAAGCCCCCGGGTGGGAGGAGGGTGGTGGGGGATTGAGAGTTTACGGTATTCAAATTAGTCTCACGAGCTTAACGTAGCCGGGTATTTTCGAAAACGGAGATTTTTTCTCCGAATACCGCCACTGTCCACACGTAGCCGACGTTTTCGGGCACCGAAGACGGAGGTTTTTAATTACGCTCTCCAGAGTGGCGATTTTTGAAAACAGAGATTCATCGTATTCGTGTGGACGGAGGAAAACGGAGGTTTTCAAATACGACGAAGTCAAATGTAGGTTTCAGTCTATTTTTTGGTTAATTAGCATATGGGAACCAAGGAGAGCGCACGTGCAAGCATACCTGTAGGTGCAACCGAGCGTATTCGAATCGTTTTGGCGCATACACGTGCGTGTGTGAGCGGTCAAATATGATTTGAAAACGCTACGTGTGGACGCAGATTTTTGTAAATACGAAGAAAAAAATCTACGTACGTTTTCGAAAATACCCGGCAACCTGTAGACGGGGTCTCAGACACAATGCAACTCACAAGGGTGAGACCGAGAGCTTGTTGTAAATACATGTTCTTGTTTGCAATTAAAAGTTCCGCACATGCGTGCTAATTGCTAACAAGTCAGCCGAGGGGAAGACCAGGCCCGAGGCTGAAGAGGCGGTAGAGCATAAAGCCAAGAATTAAGTTAAACAATACGAACAAGTACCAACGTTGTTGTGGTTCCATGCAAACGAACGAAACCTGTAGGGCCCAACGTTGTGTGTTGGTGGAATTGGGGACCTTAAGCAACGAGGACGATAACGCCAACGACGACGGTTCACAAAAATTTGTTTGTGATTTGCTTTTTACCTCTTTCTGTCGGATCATTTAGTTTTTGTTTTCTCCCCGTCAAGGTTGGTTAAGGTCTCCATGCATCCATTTTCACGGGCCTTTACTTTTACAAAATACTTCTGCGTCAGTTAAATTCCATTAACAAAACTTTTCAGGCTACATGAGCAATTTTTTTGTAACAAATGTATTTATTGTGTAGATACTACAGCAAATATTTGTCAACAGTTCAAAGTTTAGTTTTATTTTGATCGCATGCAGTGTCCATTGGCGGACTGGGGATTAATGTCGAACATATTTGTCACACTTTATGTGTCGAATGATCTACACGAACAATTTTATGAAATTTTAAGTATATCACACGTTTTATTTGTCAAATGAGATCTAACACGCCAGCTTTTTATCAAATTGATTGTCACATAAAAATTGGCCTTTTTTCCTCATCCACAGGAACAAATAAAATGTCACATGAAAATTGGCACTTAAAAGTTGTTCGTGCATAGGCGGCGGAACTGGGAATGGGGGGCCGGGGGCACTACTCCCCCCCCCCCATAATTTGGTTGGGGGGCCCGCCAGTAATAATCTGGGTAACAACACCAACTTGGGAATAGAAATTTCAGGTAGGAGGGATGGGGTGATAACGAACTTTTACAATATCCATTGTGCCCCCCCCCCCTTCCCCGCATCATTTTCTGCTCTCGCCTCTTACCTCCATAAAGTTTATTAGGAGCAGAAGTTGCACCGCGTTGGTCAGTGCGCTGCCGTCTGTACAAGAGGTACCTTGTTCGATTCTCAACGCCGTCACCGTCTGCTTTAACTTCCCAAGTAGCTTTAGCTTTAAGGGGGGAGTTCACCTTAAATTTTGGTTGATAGTGAGGGACTTGAAAGAAGGTATTGAATGAGAAGCTAGAATATTGAGTATACCAAACCATTCCTCCTGAGTATAAGTGCAGCTTTGATTTGGGGACGGTTTGGGTAATTTTCTATCAAATACTAAGTTCAAAATCAATTTTAGAACTTCTCTAAAAATCCCCAAAACTCAAACCTCTCTTTGAAAATATTCATGGGGATTCTTTTTCATTCAGTTAGTGATCTAATGATCGGATTTTTAAAATTTCAAAAGCTGTTTTTTAATAAGAACCAGTAAATTTTGTTGAGGCTCATTGTTCTTAATATTTTGGCGATTTCAGCCTCAATTTGTTCTTATTTCTGTGAACGGTTTTTAACGAAGAAAAGAAAAATAAAATAAGGCAATGGAAAATGAAACGCCTTGTGCCACTCATGTATTGTACGGCTGAATTTATAGGCGAACTACCTTCATTGTTTGTGTATCGCTAAGTTTTAGTCAATTTTCTACCACATAAACTTTCCTAGTAATCAAGCCTCAACCTGAGCTTGTTCTTAAATTGTTCTTTAACTTTGGCAAATTTGACCCTCGTTCTTACAAAGTTGTTCTTATAAAAAAAGCGTGCAACTGCTCTGTGCAGCAGTAAAGTTCATATTCGAAAACCTCTGGGATTCCATAGCAACCACAACAGAAGAATAGAATGCGACATTTAATTGTGAACTTCTAACTTTAAAATTTAATTTTCCTATGTACATCAATACGAAAACTGCACAACACAAAGGTTTCTTATTTAAACATTCTTGTGCTCTAAATTTTTATATTACCTTTTTACACGTACATATTCGTTTAAATTCTTTTATCGCTTAACTTCATATTTATTACCCTATAGAAGCTCTAATTAAGTTGACAGAGTGACAACGCAACTTATAGTGGAAAATGAAACTGGAAGCTCGAATTTCGGAAACGTCTGCTGTCTATTTTCTCCCGAGAACACCTGACTGATTATACTAAACATGTCCAGAAAAACACATATGTATGTTAAACATCATAGTATATTGGTCACACTGTTTGGAAATTACACGTTTGACCTTTTGAAACAATCCTAGTATCACTGTAAATTAAAATACCAATCTACCGTTCCCCAAAGCGAACGATTTTATTTTTTTTAACTTGCCAGCGAGCCTCTGTCCTGTGCAAGAAGTCACGCACGAGCTTCAGTTTCATGGTTGATACAAATTTACTTGGCGTTTACAAGTTGTGTTTTCGTCATTCACTTTCACATCGTTATAACGTTGCAACACAAATTAGAAAAACAGCAGATTAACAAGCAATTTTCCGCTGTAGCTAAGGAACAGCCATACATTTCAATCAATATTCTGTCGCTCTCAAGATCAGAATCCAGAAAAGCAATATTTTGAAAGCCAGATTATTTTTGCGCTCCAAGGAAACATTCATATATATTTTTTAGTTATGAAATATTAAATAGGGCACACAAACTGCTTATAAATAATTTTCAACTTCAACTTGGAAAAGTTGTCTTCATACGTTACGAATAAGCAGTAACGCGACACTGCTGAAATTTAACTTGCGCTTACTCGAAAAATGGTATCTCTTTGACAACGTCTGGTACAAATACTAGAAGTTATAATAAATCTTTTTACAAATTTATTCATCAATGTCTATCGCTTTTTATCAACCCTTTTCCTGCTGATGTTTTCAAAAGACAAAGTCAGAAAATTTATCAAAAATTCACAACTTCAAAATTTGTTGAAACAATATATATTTTTTGAATCTACTTGTTGTGACAAAAAAAATTGAATGGTTATTTTATAGGGTTTCAAGCACTGGTTCAAAAGTTAGAACATCTTAGTTTATGTGAAATAGTATTTAGCAAGTAAAGGGTTAAAGTTACGGCTTTAAATTTGTCAAACGAATTTAACCATTCTTAAAAATTCTTTTGCAATCTGTGCTTGGCCAACTAACTACATCTTTAACAAATTTCACTGATTACTCAAAAAAAAAAAAAACAAACAGAAATTACTACAAAATTTTCTTCACTTTGTAGCAGACACAACAAAGTGGTATAAAAATGTGTGACCAACATTCAGCACACTTTGTTGTAATTTTAAAAGAACCAGTTCTTAAGCAGCGCATTTAGCAGTCTTACCAAACAATTCTTTTATAAATCTTTGTACATATAGTTTTTAGCTATTTCCACGTTTCTACAACTTTTCCTCGTAATCTGTGTTTGAATTGTTAAGTCACGCAGTTTATAGAACCAAACAAAAACAACCATGCATGGTTTACTTGTTACAACAAAGAAAACTTGCGTTGTTTTGGTCTTTTCTTTGCTCGCGTTTGCCGGCTTATTTATCGTTTTCTGTGCCCCCGTAGTTTGCTGCGTTGATGTTAAAAACGCACCAAAATTATCAAACTTGCTTTTATGTTTAGTTCTTTTGAGCGAATTTCGTTTTAGTGAGGTAAAAGTAAAGCTGAAACACAAAGACTACAATGACAAATTTGTATCTGGAAAACTGCATGAAAAATTGATCTAGCCAACCAACGACACGACGATTTTAGCTGAGGCGGGAAAAAATCCGCGCCAAAAGATGCACACAGATAGCGCGCGCATGGGCCTTGTGTTGTTTCATCTTTGCTTTTAGATGTCATTGGTTAAAAGGCACACTCATCGAAATCTGCTAAAGCATTACCACGTTAAGATTTAAATTTCTAGCAAGTTCCCTTCAATAGTTTCAGATGTCACCAGGGTCGTTTCCTCTCCTCCCTCCATAGTAGTTTCTGTTGTAGTGACGGTTGAAGTAGCTTGGCCGTTGACGACAACGGTTTCTGTCACTTGCTTCGTAATCACAGAACTTGACATCATCTCACTTTCAACTGGTGGACTGGATTCAAATTGTGCAATTGCTTTATCGCTCACTTCTTCTGATTTTTTCTTGGGAGATGAATCTTGCTTCTCTGTTTTCTTTCCTTGTCCCGGTGTTTTTGATGGTGCTTTTGTTGGCCTTGCTGATCCCGGTCTTGGCTTGGCTGGACCAGCTCCTGTGGCAGGTTTCTTGTCTCGCGAGGTTGAAGCAGAAGCTTTGACTCCTGGTGTTGGTTTGGGTCCAGGCTTTGAATCACTGGTCTTCTTTGTAGCTGATGGAGGTCTGGTTGTTTTAACTGTTGTGGTGGATTTTGGTGCTTTGCCCGTAGCAGTCGTTTTGGTTGTAACCGTAGTTGTTTTTGTCCCATTTTTCGTTTCAGTCTTTTGTTCTGTGGTAGTTTTTTGCACTTTAGATGGACCAGTGCCCGATTTTGTAATGAGAGTTTTTGTGACAGTTTTCTTAGCAACAGTCATGTGAGGTTTAGCGCTACCGGGCCTTTCAGCTGCAGGCTTTTGAGTAATTTCATTTCCTGGTTTTGACGTTGTTTTTGCCGTTAAGGGTCTTGCTTTGCCAGCAGATGAAGAAGCAGTTCTTCCAGGAAGTTTCTTTGCTGGCTCGGTAGCTTCTTTGCCAGTGGTGGGTTTTTGTTTTCCTGTGGCGCTTGTGGGTCTGGCAGCTGCTCCTGTTGGTTTTGGCGTTGGCTTTTTGGCCGCAGCATCTTTTCCTCCCGTGGGGGATGCTTTCTGTTTCGAAGCTGCTGTAGTATCTTTTGGTGTAGACCTAGTTACACCAGGTTTAGCAGACGAGGGTCTTGCAGCGCCCGTTTTGCTTGGAGGTATTTTTTTAGGTTCTTCTTTTTTGGTAGTTGCAGAAGCGGTCGGTTTTGCAGCCCCCTTGACACCAGAAGGTTTGGGAGCGGACTTTTTCACCGTCTCTTTAGTTGGTGACTTTCCAGGAGATTTAGCAGGAGATTTAACTGGAGATTTCGTAGCACCACTTGCAGGTCTCGTTTCCGTTTTTGCTTTGGTTTCTTTCTTTGTGGCAATAGGTAATGTCTTTGGTCGGGCTACCTCTGCTACAGCAGTTACAGCTGCTTCTGAAACCTCCTCAGCAGGTACTTTCTCAGCTGGGGGTTCAGCTATTTCTTCTGGAGCTGAGGCCTCCACGTGTTGTTCTCTAGTTGGTAGCGGAGTATCCTCGACAGTTTCTCTTGGTTCTTCTGAAGATTGAGAAGGTTCATTAATTGGTTCTTCTGATGGCAGTTGTTGAGGAATTTCTTCTAATGGTCGAGCAACTTCTTCTGACGGTTGAGAAATCTCTTCTACTGGTTGTGGAGAAATATCTTCTACAGATTGTGGAGTCTCTTCTAATGGTCGAGGAGTGTCTTCTAACGTTTGAGGAATCTCTTCTACTGGTTCAGGAGACTCTTCTAAATGATTGAAAATCTCTTTTGCTGGTTCAGGAGTCTCTTCTGCTTGTTGAAGAAACTGCTCAACTGGTTGAGAAGTATCTTCTTCTGGCTGAGGAGAAGTATCTTCTTCATGCCATTGAGGAACATCTTCTTGTGGCTGAGGAGCTTCATCTTCCGCTTGTTTAGGTAATTCTTCAACTGGCTGCGGAGTGTTTTCTGGTTGCTGCGGGGTTTCTTCTTCTGCGAGTTTCATCAAACTTTCTGCTAACAAACGAGCTTCCTCGGTGGGTTTAAATTCTTCACCAGCCCTCAGCACATCTTGTATAATCTCGGCAGCAGGTTCTTCTGCTGGTGTCGAAGACACCTCGAGGGACTCAGGTACCTCAGCTGGTTTGGAATCCTCATTACTTTCAATCGGAATACTCTCTTCTGGCGTGAGGACCGACTCTATGGGAACTTCCTCAGCTGGTCCTGGTGCTGTCTCTTCAAATTGTTCTGACTGATACGTCTCAGATTCCGTGTGTTGGAATTCTTCGCCTGATGGACTAATTTCTACTTGTTCATCTTCTGGTCTTAATTTTTGTTCTGTTTCCCCTATGTCTTCTTCATGTTGTTTTTCCTCAGGTGCTGTTGTATCTGCTTCCTCAGATGCTGCTATATCTTCTGGTGGATAACCTTTATCCTCTTCAGGTAAAGGCTGGGGCTCTTCTAGGGCCTCTTCAGTTTGTACAACCTTTAGATCACTCTCAGCAGCATATTCAAGAGGGTCCATTTCATATGATTCTTTTTCTGCTTCTGCCAATGGCACTGGTGGCGGTGGGCTCTCACGTGCAAAAAAACCCTCAGGTTCCTCATCATCGTGCTCAGGTTCCTCATCATCGTGTTCAGGAACCTCAACATCATTCTGAGGTTCCTCAACATCGTACTGAGGTTCGGGCGTAGCTTCACGTTCCTTAAAACCAATTTCCTCACGCTGTAGCTCCTGTTCTTCCATTTCTTCTTCTGATTCCAGTTTTGATTCTACTTCCGGTACCGTTTTCGTTCCTGGTTCCGTTTGTTCTACTTCTTCTGGTGCATTTTCACTTTGTTCAGCACTTCTAAAGGTCATGAACGTATCTTGTGCGAATTCTTCCTGGCGCACAACACCAGAATCACGTACATCACTGTTGAAACCAAAATCCAATAACTGCTGGCCTTCATCTGCATCGACATTTGAAGTAAACTCTGTTTTTATCAGAGTTGTTTGCGTCACAAAATCTCCGTCTGCAGTCTCGCTTGTTTCATTCGTTTCCGTAACTGTTCTGCTTTCAAACTGCGTGATATATTTGGCATCATATGAGGTTTGTTCGTCAGGGTGCGTATCAGGAAAACCGTTATTAAAATGCGGGGCCTGATCTTCCGACAGTGGAACGCCATTTACCGCTTCGGTATCGTCAAAGTCCGCCATTCTTCCTTTTGATTTGTTAATGTTGTTGTTATTGAAGAGTGCCAAGTTTGAAGAAAATTTCCTGGACTGTGTTGTGTGTCTCACTGGTGTCAAATTTTCTAGTGAAGCTGCCCGACGATTGCCCTCGGGACCAGAACCACGTCTTATGTCAAACTTATTTTTCAAATTCAGCAAAGACTTTGAATTATTTTTTGACAGCCCAACGGTGGCTAGATTTTGCTCAACGGAAGATGAAAGTTTTCGTATGGCTTCTGTGAGGTCTTTTTCGTCGTCGTCAAAGGAACCCCGCTTCCTTCCAGGAGTCTCTCTGAATATTACTGGAGAACCTGTATCCCCTAATATCGGAGCACTTGCTCTACAGCCCGCACTTGGAGTTCCTGGAGTTAGACACAAAAAGTCAAATATTAAACCATTTTCTTGCTGAGTTTTTAAAAGTCAAGGTCACAAAAATAAATTCTAATAAATTATCAATCTCAGAATTTGTTGAAATAATGAACATTTTCTAAATCTACTTGTGAAGGCAAAGAAAATGAATGGTCACTTTATGGGGTTAAAAGCACTGGTTCAGAAGTTAGAATATTTTTAGTGTATGTGAAACTGCAGGCTTGTGTTTAACAAATTCTTTACAAAAACAAACTTCTGATTACCTGCACGGGGTAAAATAAATTGCCAGCTTTAAATCGATTGTCTCTCCAACTTAAACCAAAACAGAAACATTGAAAGTAAACTAAGAAGTAAGTTTTAGAGTATTACATACCTCTATAAGGTGTTTTAGTTTTGTCGCCAAATTTCTCTGACTCTTTATCGCGTGCTGGTGGAGACTGGGTCGATGATATCACTCCGTCAGAACCTGATAATGTAAAATAAACACAGTTCCTATAAATCTTTGTTAGCGCAGAATCTTCAGAAAATAAAGACATCTGTTTTATTAAATCACCAAGAAATTGTTGACAATTGCCTGGGTTTAGGCGCGCGTAAGAGTTACCTTGATAAAACTAATTAAATCACGGTTAATGCAAAACTTTGAAAGCAAAATTCCCGACTTTTTACAAATTTTTCCACCAATTTCCAAGATCGAAAGGAGGTCGATATATTCAAACAGACCCCTAAACTTTGAGATTATATATCTTTACAGAATTAAAATTTAATGTGAATCGATGAGTGTTTGTATTTTCGCTGAAAGCAAACTCAGCAAATCAAACTTTTTCCATTCAGTTGCTTTATTTTAAAAACTTTTTCGAACTCTCCTGAAAGTTTTAAATTCCCAGACTTTTTCAACTTTTCCAGAGTTTATACAAGCTCTGTAAAATAATAAAGTTGTGTAACTCAGTGAATGGCCAAGGGAGTGAACACACAACATCAAGTAAATTTTAAAACGGGTAAAAAAACTGTATTAAACCAATTTCATGAACTGATGTAAGCCCGTGCCCAAAGAAACAAATGAAAAATTAAGTCTGCAGCTATGAAAACCCAGCCAGCACCACAGCTCTAAACTCCATAAAAAAGAATTAAATATTCCTGCCTCTATAGTTGTCCTGTGTTGGCTCTAACGCTAATTGTTTTCATTAAAACTAAAAGTCTTACTACCGCAGGAAACTGAAAACGCAAAGGACGGGTGTCCGTGCAAAAACATCGGGGCAAAACTGAAGTAAGAGAAATAAATTTTAAGAATTTAGTTACAAAATTGGTAGTAAATTGTCGACTTTTTGGAATTTGGTGAAACAAGGACTATTTTCTGAATCTACTTTTAAAGACGTAAAGACGAACAAAATGAATGGTCACTTTATAGGGTTTCAACTTCTTGTTTAAAAGTTCGGGCAGTTGGGATTTAACAGAAAATGGATTAAAATTCTCGCATTAATTACTGAGGTTGAGAAAACGTGTTTTACAAAAAAAATAGGTATGCAATAACGAGCTTTATTGTTTTCAGAGACAAATAAATATAACATAACTTTAACTATAATAATTTTTCAAGATAAGACAAAACATTCAAAAACAAATTCTTAAAGGGACATAATCACGGTTCTACGTATGCTCCGGAAACTTCAATTATTTTCAAATTTGTTCCGGCCCGGAAAGATTAAAATAGGTTGTGTTGTCGTTCTCAATCTTGAATTATCTCTCTCGTGTTTTTACATAAGTTGTCGAGAATCACTTTTTATGTTTCATAAGTTATCAGAGTATTTTTAACTTGTGTTATTTTACTGTATTTTTGCCCAAATTCCTATATAATCCACAGCTTTCCATATTGACCTTAATTCAGTATGGATGACCAAGCCGTTTCGAAGAGAGATGTTCC
>JAOCPT020590191.1:0-18375 GCA_026546935.2 Palythoa grandiflora | reverse complement strand
TCGGCTTCGGCAGATAACACAAACCTCGGCCATGATAATTCTCGCTATCATGCTCAACCTCATCCAATAATTGTTAACTATAGGTTGATTTTGAGGCAGTAGTCAAAAGGGCGTCTTTTTTTAGAAAAGAAAACTTTAGCGTCTATCGAGGCAGAAAATGTAACAAATACCAAAATTTACAAAAAGTTTAACCGGTCAGTTTAAACTGATTACAAGTAAACAGATTAAGATTGAGAATTTTTCTGAGCTTACATCAAAATAATGAAAATGGTCGTCACAAAATCCTGAAATTTGTAAACACGGATTTGGTTAAAATGGAAAATTAAAAATGTATAAAAACATCGTAAGTTGCGTTTTTGTTACCAATATTTTTATTTATTATGTTTACTTGGCCAACAGAGTTCAAAAGGTCGTTTGACGAAGCTTAACAGGTGTATGTCAAAGTTTTCGTTCAGAAATATGAAAACAGGTGGCAGCCATTACAACAAAAAGTCGATATCCTCAATCTGCATGTACCGCTAACAGATCGCAACTTGAGAAGCCCTTCCGCCTCAAAGCCTTTTCTATCGTCGCTGATTAACGAATGTGGAAATGTTTATTTCTGAAAAATGAGCCAAGATCGTTGTCAGCATCTCCTTCGTGCACGAAATACTTCCAGGCGACATGTTTCACAACTTCACTTCTCGGTTTTCAGTTGCAAAATAAATATTTCTTATTCTAGCATTCACGGTCCACACACAACCTCGGAGCACAAGGAAGGTACTTCGGATCCTTCCTTCAGCAAAATCGACTCCCAGCTTATTCTATTTGTCTGTGGTGCTAGCTGTGCTCCGAGGTTGTGTGTGGACCGTGAAGCGGCTGCAATGAATGAATGAGTGAAACCGGCAAATGAGCAGGTGAACACCCAACGCTGTACTGTCATGTGAGTATGAGCGCGGGTTTTATAAAAAGAAACTTTAAAAAAATACACATTTTTTTTAAAGAGAAAAACATTTTTATCCAACTGATTTGGTAAATACTAAAACAGCTATCCCCCTCAGGGTCGGTGCCTAGCGCTTATATATCAACCACTACGCACCTTTCCTTCGGGGGATAGTTGTTAATTAGTATACCAGATAGGGTTTCTCAGCCAGGAGGAATAGGGGATGAGATAACTTAGCCACACAGTGTTTTTTGAAACTACAGGAATTTACTAAATGACGATCTAAAACCAAGGTCGAAATTATTTAACAGATTTCCTATATCTGCATGTTAAAATCGCTTATTTTAAATGTGACTGAGAACTGCCAACTACACTTTCTACTGACTCTTTTTGTTCGATAGTCGAAATGTTTGAAAACAACCTCTTCTTTTTGAAGTTTTGCGTTCACTCTCCAGAGGCCTTCTAATGAAAAAGAAGGAATGGGACCGAGTGAAATTCTTCCTTTATGTTTTAAAGGAAAACGGTATATATTTTTTGTCTTTATCCATGTATTAAATTTCTTTACGGACCTATATCTTCTATGTAAAAAAATAATCGCATTCAGCTCTTTTTCGAAAAAAGTTTTAAGTGATGTTGCAATTTTGCGCTTTAGATTTTCCTTATATTACCTTTAAAAGGCTTTGTCTCTACATTGACTAAGAAAATGTCGAAATTTTCACATCACATTCCGGCACAAGCAGCCCCTGTTTTGAGTGGCGTCCTAAAAAACATTACTCGGTATTAAACTATCTATAATAGTAACTCAACTGTTATTTATGTTTTTCCATTCTTTGTTTACACCTTTTCTTACTTTGATTTTCTTTGCGGTGGAATACAAGCACATTCTAGTTCTTAACTCGCTTTTTGAGTTTTAAAACTGTCTGCGTTGTTCACTTGTCATGAGAACATCTTCATTAATGAAAAAAAATTATGGTGTCGAGACGCGAGGTTGTTCACTTTGTTGTACCACAGGATATGGCGTTTATTTTCAAGCGCCCAACGCGCGCGGAGGTTGGGAATGAGAGAGAGAGGACTGGAGAGAGTGGGAAGGAAAAATGGTGAAATAAAGTTTTGTGAGTTTCTGCAAAGTTTGAGAGTTTAGATTATTCTTACCGTGAATGTTATTGTTGGTTGGACAACTCCCGACAAAGTGGCGACCCTGCCAGGACAAGAAGCTGTGAGTACAATTTTAATTTATCTTGGGAAAGAAAGTAGAAAATGGAATCGAAGCGAATGCCACGTGTTTTTTAATGCCGATTAAAGATGCCGAGTTCGAAGCGTTGAAGAAGAAAATTGAGGTTAAACCGAGATTCCTTGAATTCACAACAAAAGAAACTGAGAAAATAGTTTCTAGCATACTCGAAAGCTCTAGGTAGACATCATAAGACAATCGAAACACTTATTGATAAAATTCACGAATCGAAAATCGAAGTGCAAGAAATTCTAGTTGAAAAGGGAGATGATTTGGAAAAAATTCGAGTGTGGACAACCAACATCGAAACTCAAATTGCAAAATTTGAAGATATTTTTAAGGAAGTTAAGTCAGTGGGGGACGGGATAAATTTAGAAGAACGACTCGAGCTGGAAAAAACTAATATCGAAGTACAGTCAAAAGCTGTTCAAAAATTAAAACCGTTGCAGCCTCAAGTTGGCCCGGAGGGTAAACGTGGAGCAAGCTAGTAATCACAAAATTCCAAGGAACCCATCTTGAGTTGGTAAGGTTTTGGGGACAATTTGAGACTGAGATTGACAGGGCCAATCTTTCTCAGGTTGCAAAGTTTTCCTACTTAAAGAAACTGTTGCTTCCAAAAGTTCGTGCATCAATTTACGGTCTACCTTTTACAAACGAGGGGTATGAGAGAGCAAAATCCATCTTATCCTCAAAGAATGGCAAGTCCAGTGAGGTTGCAAATGCCCACATGCAGCGCACAATTTCATTACCAATCTTGTGAAAAGTCATGATTTTTACAGTAAACTTGCTAGTAACATTCAAACAGAAACAATGGTAAATGAAGGAAATTAAAGGTTTGTGCGTACCACTCTAGAAAAATTACAGGGGACAGACCAGACTTAGTGCTTATGGATGACAACTGGCAGGAGTGGGGTTTCCCCGAATTTATTGAATCCCTCAAAAAATGGTGTGATCGCAACCCTTTGCTTAGTGAAGAAAGAAAGGCAGACCATTCTAATAGCCGCCCGCCGAGAAAGGATCAAGCATATCAAGCAAAAGCTGATGTTGTAAGACCACAACGTTCGTGCGTGTATTGTGAAGCAGAGGACCACAAGTTAATAGCATGTGACAGAGTGACTGATGCTTGCTTCACAATGTAAGAAAATCCTGAGTGAAAAGAAACTGTTTCAATTGTGCTGACTCAAGGAACCGAGCGAGTGAGTGTAGCAGTAAATACATGTGTCAGCACTGCGACGGAAAATACCATTCATCAATTTGCGACAAGTCATCCAGAAGAAGTAACCTTAGCTCGCAACTAGTGAAGGGGCCGTCATCTATTCAGTGGCGGTGGTGGAGATGCATGGTATAAGGTGCCGTGCACTACTAGACACCGGATCAGACAGCTCATAGGCATCCGCCACAGTCATTGAAAGTCTAAAGATGCCACCTGTTTGTGTCGATCCAAGATAAATCGAAATGATGAACAACCCAAGTGGTTAAAAGATATCAAGTCAAATTGACCAGCATTGATAAGAAGTTTGAGATGTCAACGAAAATTAACAAAGTGGATAAGGGAGTCCTACTCACCATACCAAATCCAAGGTACACAGAGCTAACCAGCAAATACCGCCATCTGGAGGGTGTGATGATGGATGACAAAAAAAAACGAGTTACCTATCCACCTTATTCTCGGTGCAAGTGAATACTCGAGAATAAAAACTGAGACTAAACTGAGTATAGGGAACCCCACGAGCCCATTGCCGAGCTTACAAAGCTAGGATGGACCTTGATGTCACCTGGGAAAGAAATAGCAACTCACTCCTATCCTACAAGAACATCAGTGGCCGCCTATGCAGAATTGTATAGTTTGGACGTTCTCGGGTTAGGAGACAGATGAGAAGATGACCAAGGAATCGTTTTCGACGAATTTATTGAACAGCTGCAGCGAACCAAGGAAGGTTGGTACCAAACAGGACTTCTGTGGAAACAAGGACATGGACCCTTGCCGACCAATAAACAAGCAAGTAAGAAGAGTCTCGAATACCTGTTGCGAAAACTAGACAAACAACCCGGCATGATGGACAAGTATGATGAAATTATACAAAGTCAACTGACCAAAAGGATCGTGGAGGAAGCTGAAGATAAGCCGAGTGAAAAAACATTTTACATTCCTCACAAACCAGTTATTAAAGAAACAGCAGAAAAAACGAAACTCAGAATTGTATACGATGCGTCTACAAAGACTAATGAAGCTGTCATGTCGCTCAATGATTGCTTGGAGGCAGGTCCTTCCCTACAGAACCTGCTGTGGGATGTTTTAGTGCGGAACAGAATGAAACCTATTACTCTAGCTGCAGACAGAAACAAGCCTTCCTTCAAATTCGCATCAGACCCGAAGACAGAGATGTCTTGCGGTTCCACTGGGTAAAGAACAAGAATCCATCATCGATCGTAGCATTAAGATTCACCCGAGCGCTCTTCGGCCTTGTGCAGTCACCCTGTCTGCTAGCTGGAACATTGAAAGTTCACCTAAACAAATTGAAAGAAAAGTATCCGAGTGAAGTTGAAGAGATCCAGAAAGGTTTGTACGTTGACGACATTATAACCGGTAGAGAAACAGAAGAAGTTGCTGATCTGAAGAAACAACGATACCAATTTTACATTGCACAAATGGAACTCTAACAAGCCGGCATTTTAAGGCGAATTCGAACAAAGAGACGGAGAGCAGAGCTATGCCAAACAAAAATTGTGTGGCAACCCAGGAGAGACAAAGTTGTTGGGACTTCTGTAACGGTCCAAAGAACCCATCAGATGTAACAAAGCGGGAGATACTGCGGTTCCTAGCCTCTGTGTATGGCCCCCTAGGGCTAGCCTCACCTACCATGCTCATTGGCAAGCTCATATCTCGCGACTGTCACCTACTGTTGGGTAAGAAGTTGACAGACAAACTTGCAGTGCAGTGGCACAAGTTCGTGGAAGGTCTTCCCAGCAAGATCGAAGTACCACGTAGTCTTTCACGGTTTCAGGAAATAATTGATTCAGTCATACTTCACGCATTTGGGGACACTAGTGGAGCCGGAACAGCGGCAGCAGTCTATGCAGTTGTCGAACAAGCATCAGTGGTGGGCCAGGGTCTGATGGTTGCAAAGTCAAGTACACCGCGATTAGAACTCGTGTCTGCCCACATGGCCGCTAATTTAGTACATAATGTGAAGTGTACACTTGTGGGTTACCCAGTAAACTCTTTTATTGGATGGCTTGATAGCACCGTCGCTCTTCACTCGATACAAGGTGGAGGATCCTACAAACGATTCGTTGCTAACAGAGTGTGCAAGATAAAAGAAAACGACTTCATTGAGTGGAGATATGTCAACACAAATCGTAACCCAGCTGATACTGGAAGTAGAGGCTGTAAGGCAGATCAAATCTCCGGGGAATGGATCCAGGGTCCTGAATGGCTAACAAAACCTGAACTGTGGCCAACAACAGTTGAAACGAAACCTAGCAACGAAACTGAAGCAGAAGCAAGAATGATCAAAGATGTTCTCACAATAGCCTTAGAATCAGAAGACCTGCTGAATCGAATCCTTCAGAAGCACCAATACTGTCGTACCATTCGCATTGTATCATGGATAGCAAGATTCATCCACAACTCTAAGTCAAGCAGAGTGAACCGCGTTTCGGTCCCCTTGACAACGGTTAAGACGAATGCACAAGTGAGTGCGTAGAACCCAACAGAACCATGGCAATTCCCGGAAGACCAGATACTACTTAACTTGCAGAAGAATGAAGAGGGATTGTACGAGTGCAGGGGCCGGATCTAAGGATGCTATCCAATCTATCTGCCCCCCGACTCATTATTAACAGAGACATTGGTCCAGGATATCCATTTACTGAGCTTGCGTAGGGGAGTTGGACTCACTGTGAGTCGTGTGCGCAAAGATTATTGGATTCCACGCCTGAGAAGAAAACAATCGGGTGCAGGAGGTTCGATACGACAGCATTCCATAACCCGTCACCTGGAAATCTACCAGTCAATCGAACAGAAGGGTCTTCACCTTTTCAGGTAACCCATATCCTAAAAGGTATCAAAGAAGGAGGAAGGGATACATTCTGTTTTTTGCTTGAAGCTTGACAAGGGCAATCCACCTGGAAGTGGTGACTAATCTAACCACCGAAGGACTTATCAATTGCCTAAAGCGACTCATAGCTAGGCGTGGAGACCCGTGAAAATCTATTCCGAGAATGGGAAAATAGTCCAGGCATTTTACGACGAAAATAGGCCTAACCGTGAACTAATTGCAACAGAAGGAAACTCAAAAGATTTAGGCTCTCCAAGCATCCATTAATAACATACTAAAAGTCCCAAAAAGTCCCATAACGGGAACATGTCAAAAAACAGGATTTATTTAAAGCAGTCGAAAGAAACTCTCCGACGGCATGGAAACAAGGCTCTCCAAATTCTTGAAAGCAACAACTCAAAAAAAGCCTGGGGAAATGTATAAAGTTAATTGTTTTGGCCAAATAATTGTATTTTGTCATTCTGTTATCTATATAAAGCTATTAAACAATAAAAATAAACATCTTTTTACAAATAAAAACGCATATTTGTTTTGGCAGTGTTCTGTTTAGAATTGCATCAACACAGAAACTAAATAAAAATGTTAGCTGATTTGTAATAATAAAAATACAACATAATTTAAATAAAAATGACATCTGCTAAAATTTTAAAATTTGAGATGCATGAAATAAAACATTTTTTTAAAAAAAGGACGTCTTTAGTAAGCTTTCGAATAAAACAAAATCAAGTACATGTTTGACGTAATGAGTCTAGAACAAGCCGCTATTCAGAAAAGTTCAAAGCACTAGCTATCAATACTGCTCGAACCCCTCAACCCAAATCGATAAATATTGTTACAATTTATAATTTTATCAACAGGTAACTTTTCAATGCTTTGTTTTGACAATAAATCAAACTCAAATAATGTAACAGATGTTAACTTTTGTGCGGTGAAAACATTCTCAAATTTACATGCATGAAACGCGATTGAAAAACGAAAGCAAAGAATTTTGCAAAAATATTCGAATTTCAATTAAACGAAACTTTCTTTAATTAGAAACAAGATAGATTAAAAATTAAAATTAAAATCTAAGTTCAAATTTAGTTTATTTGCAAATGCAAAGTTAAGGTAAGTTGCCTAGCTGTGCATTGTGCGTGATAAACGGAATTATAACAGTTGCAAAGGTACCATGATTAGAACTTATCGACTACTCTTTTCTTCGCTTTCAGTTTCTGGAAAATGTTCACAAATAATTGAGCCAAAAAAAACAACAGAACAAATAGAAAAGCTTTAGGTGTTTTTCTCTTTTGGATAAAAAACCCTTTTGAGCAAACGATTGTTCTATAACTATAGCTATTTAAATGTTTTTGCGCCAGTGCCCTTAAGTCACGCATGGACATTATTATAAAACAACACAAATTGTCGCATGGTGTACGTGTCGCAATTTGTTGTCGTTTATGAAAAGTATAAAGTTTCGCGACAGAAAATCAATAGCAGATTTATGAAAGTTATAATTTTCTCTAGGTGTCGATCTTGGATGGGGAAACGGGTTCCAATTAAAGTCCTAGTTGCAAATCTAAAGGTCCCTGAATAACCGCTTCAAGTTTATTTAAAAAAAAGTATACTGACTCGGGTGCTTTGATAAACATTTTTGTTCCTACACAATAAGATGGATCAATGTGAGCCGCTCCCCTCTATGTCGCGCAATTTGCAGCGAAGTTGTGGAAAAAGACTGCGGAAAAAATAGCTACCTCTGCAATTCTCAACATCATCCGCGTTCGCATAGCGAAGGAACGAAACAGAATCCAGCTGTGCAGTGGCACCGTGGTTACAGTATATGGACATGGTTGACGTTTTACGTGCATTTATTTACGTGGCTCTTATATTAATCCTAAATACACTCTCTATTGAAAGAAATTCCTTTGTATATGATTCCGTGCTGAAGAATATCATGACTGGTGTCAATGCTCAAGAGTCTGTTGACGTTGAAGAAGCTAAGACCAAAGGGGAGAAGATTTTGTCTTCAACGAGCGGCATGCAAGATAACACCTACTCCTTTAAGGCGACACCAGCACTCTCGCAGCAGGTTTGTCAGTAAAAATTAATTTCAATAGAGTGCACATGGATCCACAGCGTCTGTTTCAATGATTGGTTATTGCTTGCAATACCATAAATAATTCACAGAAAGTTTTTGGAAACGAGTTATGCAGCAATCCATCAGCACTCTTTAATTCCCTGATGACACTGCGTCAGTCAAAAACTGCTAATATAGTGAAAGTATATGTACTAGTTACATCTTCATTTCCAAGAACAAGCGAAAGTATTTATTGCAGCCGAATGCTCCTTAGATGACGTAGTACTAGCAGGAGAGATGGCATTTGTCGAATTGTATGGAGGGACAGTTGAAAAGAGCCTTTATAGCCCACCTCACCGCAAATATCTCCGGCGCAAAAGTACGTACAAGAGGTTGACAAATTGAGCCACAAAACCTGCCCCCAACTTCCGCAGCAGTAAGTATCACAGTCTTAGAGTATTTCGCCATGCGAAACAATGGCAGGGACGTGACCAGAACTTGCTAATAGAGGATTGGGGTTGGAAAATAGGAAATGGTAAGGTTGTTCCAATTGCTACTGACCTCCCGGCGGCTCCAGAGAGCTTACTAAAGATGATAACGTAAATTAACGTACAACTGTGTCACTGATTGCTCAACCACAAGATGCACTTGTCGCAAGCACAGGCGTGACTGCTCCATGGCATGTGGGCAACGTCGAGGAACTGTTTGCACAAACAATAGCCTCGCCTCGACACTTACGACTATAACAGCGATGATTGACTGCCACCTATTACATGCACGCAAATTTAGCTAGCCTTTATCCTGGAGTCTTTTTTAACAAAGTAATACGAATTACTGAAAGTGCATAGTTTGTATACCATACGCAATTTCAGAATTAATCCTTAGGAAAGGAAACCTAACTGCTGGTTACGTTTTTATCACCAACTGTCTTTCTGAATAATATTTGACATAATATACAATTTTTAAAATATCATTGGAAAACAAATTTTACTTTATAAAACTTGCAACCTTTGAATAAATTTTTTTACCAAAACGATTTTCAGTATAATCCAAACCGTAGTATATTATTTTTATACGAAATTCGCAATATTTCAACAGATTAAACCCGTTTAAACAAGCGCTTCCGGTTTAAGCCTCGTTTTCATGTAACTGTTAAACAAAAAGCTTAATTTCACGATGTTCCCGTGCTGGGATTTTTTGGGACTTTTAATATGTTCATCTAGACAGTTATTCTGAAAGGATTTTGAAGAAAAAGCTTCTGTTGCAATTAGTTCACGGTCCAATCACAAAATGCCTGGACTATAACTTTTTTTTGTGTACCCTGACCTTAATAAGGTTATGAGGATAGAGATCCCTGATAATATAGTGTTTGACTACTATACAGGAAGACGCGAGTTTCTCGGTCAGGGCAAAATTCTTTTTTTTCTTTTTTTCGTTGAGTATGTTGGGAAAATAAAACGTAATTATTTGTATTATTCTTTGTGGGAATCTTTCCAGCCTCGATATTTATAATTTACTTGAATAAAGCTTATTTAATATATAATGATCCCCGAAATACCTATATTTTCCTCAGTGAAAATTTATTTTCCGTGTGAAAAAAAATAGTTTTTTTTACTTGCATTTGCTTTTTTAAAGCAGTTGGCTCGTTTAATTTATATTCACAAATTAGTAGAAACCTACAAATGGTCTATTGCATTATATTATATTGGCTACTTCATCATGGTCTACTACCTCTACTGGCTACTTCATCATGGTCTACTGCCTCTACTGGCTACTTCATCATGGTCTACTGTCTCTACTGGCTACTTCATCATGGTCTATTTAACAATTAGACTAGGAGCCCGTAATGCTGACTTATAAGAGATATCATACGAGACTAAATAAAACGAAGCGGCGAATAAGGTGGTTTCACGTGTAAAACGTTTTAGAAAATAAAGGGTTGTTGTCTCAAACCTAAATGTAGTCTAACGATTAGGGTTGGGAAAGAAACAAAAAGCGCGTATAAATATCACTGGAATTGCGATGCCCGCGATTTACATCTTGACTGAAAAGTACAACAAATAAAAAACTTGTCAGCGGTTATTCAGCAGTGTATAACAACTTATGCATAGGCCTCTCGCTTCCAAGAATTCAAATCAAAAGCCTCCTTCAGATAATTATTTGGCACAAGCCCTACATTATACCCTTGGGGTTCAATGAGAGACCCCACCCACCATCCGTCTTGCAACTTCTCGTAAATGTACAGTAGATCACCGCGAGTGAACTCTAACTCGCCCTCCCTGTCAGCCTTGCTATTCCATATCGCCATGTACACTCGGGAGTAATCAATATTCTTGCTTGGCTCTGGCTTCAACTCTAGAACAGGAGCAGCTGATTGGCCACCACTCTTAGGTTTGGGATGAATCACTGGTTTGGGGGTTATTTTAATACCGGGTTCAGGTTGGCGAGCGGAACCTGTAGGTTTAGGGGTGACGGGCGTGGTTCTTACGGGGAGTTCTGGTTTGGATTTCCGTGGGGGTCGGACGGGCGTACTTGCATCAGTTGGTTTAGGTCCTCGTGGAGGTGGCGCTAAAGATTGCAGAAGATAGAAAAGAACAATTAGAGTCAGTATAAAATATAAAGATTCACTATACATACAGCTCGTTAAATAAACCTTGTACAATAACCTCTTTTTAAAAGTATTAATCTGAGAAATGTAACCCTTTCACTACCCACCAACAAAAATGATTGGGAGAAAATAACAATTTTGGAAACAAAACCGCAAACAGCACTAAACTGACAGTTAAAAATTTAAGTAATTTATTATTTTCTCCTTTTAAGAACTGTTTGAAAGCAATTTCCTTAATACTTAATATTTAAAATATAAACCTTAGCGGTACACGTCAATTGTTAGGGTTAACAAACGTCATTTTCAAGTCAAAACAATCAAAGAAATAAAGCATCGTTCACAACAAGTGTGCTGAAAAATTTACATATCGACAGGTTAAGCTTCACTATAAAACAAAACAAAAAAACAAATACCGCACGTGTCCAACAAAGAGTTTGACACGAACAGAATATGATTGGATGTTCAAGTTTGGTTGAATCTTCTTAATATTTTTGGTTGAATTAGAACTTTTTTAACTTAATTTATGATTCGATCTCTTAGGGTTGTTTATTTTTACGATTTCAATAATGGAGCCAGGCTTGGCTTCTTTTTAAGTCTTGCTTTCGTTTCATTGCTTTAACTGCCTTTATATTGACTACTCAGGGAGGTAGCGTCGAAAGCAAGCTGTACGCATTTCTACAACTATTATCGGTCTATTACCACCCACTCTTATCATCAGCCACAAAGGCCGTTTACCATTTACCAACAGATTCCCAAATTTTCATAGCGGATTTCAGTTTGGAAAAATATCTGAATGGTTTGGGACTGATGTAAAGTACGAACACCTGTAAAATAAGAACCAATTTCCACTGGAAATGTTTGGGTCTACCTTTCAGAAGTTCCGTTTATTAGAAAAATTTTCCAGTGGAACGAACCAAAGAGTCGTGTTCCGCTTACATCGCCGCCGATATTTTCTGAATTTCCTTGTAAATTGTAAATAACCTAAGAAATCAACTCCATTCCCTTCCCCTCTAGATCTGACGTTCACTCCTCCGAAGACCTACCTTTCTCAGGTTCCAGTAGCTGGGATGGTGAGGGCGGTGGGGGCAGCTCAGTATCTGTCCCAACAGTTACCCCACCCTTTGGCTCCGATGGACAACTTGAGGCAACATCATCGTAGAGTTCTTGGTCGTCCTCTTCCACAACTGGCGTCTGAGATGTGCTGGCCGGCGGGCGTTCAGGGGTATTAGAAGGTAACGAAGATGATTCCTGGGGTTTTGGAAGAGCTGATCCTGATGAAGATTGCTCTGATGGGAGACCTGAGGCTACATCATCGTAAAGTTCAGGCTCTTCGTCTTCCTCTCGCAACTCCTCCACTGGCGGATGAGATTCTCTAGGTGGCCGATCATCAGGTGTATTTGGAGATGGCTCCGTGCTGCGGGGAGGTGGTAATGCTGGTGCAGATAAGGAAGATGATCCCCGAGGTGGTGGAAGAGCTGGCCCAGATGAGGATCGTTCAGAACCCCGTGGAGGTGGTAGTGCTGGGCCAGGGGAGACTCTTGGCGTTTCTGGTGTCCGCGGAGGAGGAAGAGCCGGTGCTGCAGATAACTGTGTTTCAGGTGAACGAGGAGGTGGTTGGACTGATGCCCTAGAACTTGGTGGTGGTTCCTCAATTCGAGGGGCTGACTGCGAGGGCACTGGAGCATTCTTTGCCTCCATACCAACCAACTCGTACAATTCTTCGTCTTCTTCAGCATCCTGTGGGGGTGGGGCTGGCTGAGGCTTTTGTACTGATGCACCGGAAGCTACATCGTCATACATCTCCTGGTCTGCGTCCCCTGCGGGGTTTTGAATTGGGGGCGGCACAGTGGGGGCTTTTTTGTTCTCCTTCGCCTCTTCACCAACCAATTCATACATTTCTTCATCCTAAGAAAAATAATTCTAAATTAGGGGTCTGCAAAGCTTTAAAAGGGAATACTTGATGGCAGCGTGTACATTTATTCATTTCAATTGGTTTTGTTTTTATATTGTACTGTCAAAGAAGATATCACGCAAGAAGAATTTCTTAAATAAATATTATTGTAAAGTTACAGTGGAAAACGTCTATATCAATTATCCTCTAGCTCTCAAAGATAGCTTTGAAATAATACAAAACTACGATAAGACTATTGGTGAATAAGAAACGTAATAAAAAACTCTAATACGTCTTGTTTGGAAGCCCATGGAGAAAAAAATTTACTTTAACAAAAAATGGTCTGGTCGCTTTAATGCAGTTACTGAAATAAAACACCAGTAATAATTTTGCTTGTTGCCCGTGAGCTACCGTTTTGTTGAGCGGATGAGAGTCATTAACTTCCCTGGAAAGGACAATAATCTGTCACAAGTTAGCCCCCAGCAAAAGCTGGGACTCACTTTAGTGCACTCATAGACTTTGGCGGAAAGAAGGTCGCACAAATGTTTAACACTCGGCACAGCTGGGATTTAAACCCGAGACCTTGTGGCCGGAAAGAAAAGATCTTACCATGCGCCAACCACGCTATCACATGAGACAGAATTAATTTGGTCAACTCTAATTTTTCTCACTTACAATAGCGAATTTAAAGCTTGTTTAAAATATAAAATATAAAATTTAAAATTAATCACGCCGCTGTCCTTTATAATAACTACTAAAGTAAAAAACTGTGCTCACCTCCTCCGCTGGTTCCGGCACGCTGCCTCTTGACGGAGACTCTAGGGAAGGGGAGGGTCTGGATTCTTTTCCAGCATCGTAACCAGCCTGAAGATCATCATTGGCGATACTCGAAGTCTCCTCGTCATTTGATGAGTCACCTTGTGACAAGATTTTCTCAACCGTTTTGCTTTCTTTTCCTGAAAGCTTTCTAGAAGTTGATTTCTTGACGGCCTCTACACACTTATCAAATTCTTCTTTGTTTTCGCAAGAGAACTGCAAAATAACATCGAAATGTATCAAACTGCATGCTTTCCCAACATTATACATGTATTCATTAATAAAAAAATAAGTAAATAACAATCATAACAACGGCGCGAAATTTCATATTCTAAACTTCGAAAACTTAGATTTACATAAATTTTGTTTGCAGGCAGGTTTCAATAGTTGCAAAAGCGACAATACTAAAAAATTAGTTGTGAGCTTACAGTTTATTATTACTATTAACTATTATTATTACTATTAATATTAACAGTAAATAAATCACATACGTTTTTTCCAGTGTTCAGAATTCAGTTAAATTGCCATCTTGTTGAAAGTTTCAATCTTAAAAGGTGTCAAATGTAGGTGGACCTAACCAATTTATAGCGCGGTTTGGTGTTTAACTTCCTTCGCATCAGTGCAGTTTTCATTTAAATAGCCACAAAATAGAGAAATGACAGGAAACGGTGAAAAACGCACCGCCAGCTTTCATTGACAGAGCTACAAACACGAATACAATTATCTTTATCTTTTCCCAGGGTTTCAGTTAAGGGCCGGCGAACGGCGAATTTCGCCAGTGCACTCTTGACTTTTGAGGAGTATTCGCCATAGCTTCACAGGCTTTCGCCAGGGCAATTGAGGGGGGCATGTGTGTTCAGAGTAAAAATTAGCCGGGGCTTTCTATAATGACAACTTTTTTAGCCGCAGCCATACCCCTAAAAAGTTAACTGAGACCCTGTTTTCCACTAGGTTCCTCATTTGAAGGCCAATTTGTTTTCTTATTGGCATCTATCAATGCTGAGCAAGAATTATATTAACCAGCATATGCCAGCACACCACAGTAAAAAAAAAGTTTTTTCTGGGCATTACGTCCACGTCCTCGTTATTTATCATTCAGCCAACAAGAAAGCTGGACCTGGTAGTAAGTACAGTGACGGATCCAGGAAGGAAGGAAGGAGAGGGAAAGGGGTGACAGGGAGAGAGGGGGGAGGGGAGGGGGGTTGAAGTACTCTAATGGTTTTGAAAATCCTCTCACCTTGTATGTTCGATAACCTTCTTGTGTCAGTTCGAACTCATGTTCATTTTTGTGACTTGTTACATTTACATTGTACCCTGGCAGGACAACGCTTCCCTTTTGTGACAGAGCTTTCTCGGTCTTGAAATAATACATGAAGTAATCTGTCACAACACAGTAACGTTTTTGCCATCTGCTCCCAATGAACATTTTGCCAGGCTTTCGATGTTTGTTAAGGTACCCTGCAAACGAGATATTACAACGCATGTAAGCTATGGTTTTGCAATGCCCTGACCCCTCATCTCTCCAATATTAACTTGAAAGTATAAACGATAGCCTGCGAGCAAGCTCTTTTTCCTGATTTGGGTTTAGAAGGGAAAAGCGAGCTTGCAGCTATCCTATTCAATTTTCAGTTCCTGCATCGAAACTTTCGATGCAAATTTGCCTAATGGTCTAATTTGACATCTTCCATGACTTTGAAACTTCTATGTGTCTAGTGAACAAAAACAAACTAAAACAACGGGAGTTGAAGGAAGCATGAGAATCTCGCAGGTAATCAATCAAATCTTTTATATTTAGGGCATAAATAACGACATGATTTTGAAGCATTTTTGAAAGGGCAAAATAAATGTATTTGGTGTTCTTGACTTTTATCAGAATATGGTAGATGTCTCGCTTTTAACATTTTGAAATGTTGGCGGAAGAAGGCAATATCATACAGCGTTTGGTGTTTGACAGTTAGGAATTGAAGCCAAAGGTGCTAATTATACGTTGTGTTACAGTTTTCAAAAAGTACTGATTGACCAGATCCGAACCGCACTTGGGGGTGTCATCTGTAGGATGGGAAAGGATCGCTGCAAGCTCTCTTTCGCCTTTTTTCCCTCACCGCCCTCTCCACCTTTCCCACTTCTGCAAATTCGCATAGAGAGTTTGCTCTCGCAAGCTGTATAGACATCAACATAGGGGCTGTGAGCGTACCACAAAATGCACTGATTGAAGACCAGTATGTGCAGAGCCGCCGCTACTTTTTGTACTAATTGTTTACCGAAATATTTCCAAAACCAATTTCGGCGGGATTTTTAAAATGTCTGTTAATTTAAAAACCTGAACTTAGAAAGAGTTTGAGGAACAATATCTTAACCAAGCAAAGATTTATGGTACTTTTGAGGTTTTAACTGGCTTTTAATTGAAATTTAATAATCTAACAATCATGCTATTCCCAGAACATTTATACTAACTGCAACAACTTATTATTCTATCATTCTAAAAGTTATTGTGTAAGCGCATTCATGAGTTACCCAATGATTTACTTACCCTTTCTATTCACCCACTCCATGCGTTTCTAAGTTTCCAGAACGACTAAAAGCTACCTATACTCGCTATCACTCTGAACAAGGTCTCTTCCTGTGGCTCTCAAGTTGGGACTAGCTAGCTAAATCCTTTACGAGCCTGAGTGGCCCATTAAGCCGGTGTTTATCCCCAGTTTCTGTTGTGTTAAGCGGATGAGAGTCATTGACTCCCCCTGGGTAGGGCACTAATTCATCAGAGGTTAGCCCCCAGCAGAAGCTGGTACTCATGTTACCGATCTCAGGAGGCTGCCAGCTGTTAGAAAAGTGCCAGCTAGTACACGAGAATTACTCGTTTTGGCGTGAGAGTGTGAGAATTGCTATCGAAACGCACAAGACTCGAGAGCTACGGCTGATTGACATGTGACACTGCGTAAAGAGAGTTTTTAAAACATAACAATAATGATAAATTCAACCAAAAATGCAAAGCTCTCGACCTACAGGCAGGTTATTGCTTACCAAAGAGTAAAACTCTGATAGCAAACACTTTCAGTAAAATGGTGTAAAATGGTTTTATTATTAAACTTGAGTTCACTTTTCTATGATTGTTCATTGCTCTAGTAAACCAGCTGAACACTTTTCAATCAGTATTAAAGCGAACAGCACCCTACGTCACTTACCTCTATATGTAACATTTTGGATTTCATTAACTTTGACTTTTTGAAATAGGTTGGCCAGGTTGGCATTTAAGCTTCCATTGTTTTGACTGTCTGTCTCGCAAATTTCGTATGTTTCCTGTTGCTCTTCAGAAGTACTTGATTGTTCCTCTGTGTAAAGAAGGGACAAAAATAAGTTTAATTCTATAATTTACTACACAGTTACTTGACTCTGTGTTTTTAAAGCTTGCAAGACTAAAATATTTCCTATGGTGTGCAAAGGTAAACAACCTGTATTTTTAGGCAGTTATCTATTTGTACAAAAGGCAGATGTACTTCAAAACATTAAAAACCACATAGCAGCAGTGAGTCTTGCAGATTTTACACAATTCTGAGAGTTCGGCAAACATGTTCCCCCACCCTGCTGCAGCTCCAGCCTCTACCCTCTCACCTAAACTCCACAGTTACTGTAAATTCACATGGCAAGCATTAAAACTAAGTTTTGATAAAATAGCTACTATTTGTAAATATTGCCATTTAATTTAGTAAAAAACAATTGATCTTTATATATTTAATGATTTTTGTATCAATATTTGACCAATGTGACAAAACTATGTTAGAGGCCATTCACATGGGAGACCTTATCCCAGGAAATAGGGTATACTGAGATACTGGGTACTGAGTTGAAAAAATCTGGCTTTCACATCCAATTTTGCCAACCCACGGTCACATTGCCTGTTGACCATATATTACTACATAAATTTTTTGCCTTCCTGGTGGCCTTCTGTTGTTTTTGTGGCACCTTTCATTTTTTGCCAGTCTCAGATTACTTCTCGTTCTCAATATCTTCAACTGCAAAAAATTAATAGGAAGAGTGCTTTTCTCTGGCTGATTTCCTTCTGTAGCATCCTGCACTGATGCTTTATCCTTACTAGCACTCATTGCAAGATTTTCTACGCAAGGTAGCTAAAACTTTTGAAATTACTGGTCAGGTTTGTAGCACAAAGAGGAATTTTTTTGTGAGGCACCATTCTTAAACAAACTGGTGTCTTTTTCACAAGGTTGTCAGCACTAAGCCGAACTACAATAACAAACAGAGCCCTCCCTAATAGGGCCAGTCCTATTAATTCATTTCACATTGACTTATGTAAACAGAAGTTGTCCCTATTACCCAGTGCATCACCCTAGTCCCCCAAGGCACCCTATCTCACATGTGAAACAAACATCATAATACAATGAAGATGAGAAACACTGCAACCTAGGGGCACCCTCTCTCATGTGTATAGATCCTGAATTTCTGACATTATCATTCTTGAAAGGATCAGGAAAAAATATGGGAAAAGGTGGAGTATGGAGAGGGGGAGAAAGAAATAAAAATTATATTTAGTTTATACACCAATCTTCCCCCTCCCCACTCCCTTGACTGGCCAGTAGCACTGGCTCCACTTACTCACTGATGCTGGTGCTTCCCCCCTTCCCCCTGTGACCCCTTGATTGGCCAATAGCACTGGCTCCACTTACTCACTGATGCTGGTGCTTCCGCCCTTCCCCCTGTGATCCCTTGATTGGCCAATAGCACTGGCTCCACTTACTCACTGATGCTGGTGCTTCCGCCCTTCCCCCTGTGATCCCTTG
>JAOCPT020590136.1:0-10405 GCA_026546935.2 Palythoa grandiflora | reverse complement strand
AAGAAAGAAAGAAAGAAAGAAAGAAAGAAAGAAAGAAAGAAAGAAAGAAAGAAAGAAAGAAAGAAAGAAAGAAAAAATTATGGCTGTCTGTTTACCTTTCCTATATATTATATAGATTTTCAAACTTTTTATCAGTCAGTCAAGTGGTCTGTACATACCTGCCTGGTCTGGCAAACTATCAGAGTCAAAGTGTAGGCGAGAGTAGTTGATTTGTATCATGGCCGGCTTTGCTGCTCGCTCAGTGCGCTGGAAGGCACACAACCAAAACTGAGGAACCCAGTCTTTGCAGCCTGGCAGTTGTCGGTGTTTGGGAAGACCGAGATCTCCAACAGGAACAACAGGGACAGGGATGGCGGCTTTTGTGTTTGCAAGAAGTTTGTTATATTCTTCTTCGAAAACCGTGAACCTTTTTTGAAAAAATTGCACCTCATTAGTTACTTCAGAGGGAGGTGTTAAATCGTTTGCGAAAGTTAAAGCAATCATTCCATTTCGCCAAATGTCAACCGTAAAAGCTTCCGTTATAATCTTCACTGTTTTCTTGTCTTCTGTTCGGATTCGTCTCTCAGTCATGGGTGTACAAAAAATCAATAAATCGATTTTCTTTACTTTTGCGGCGATTAAACGGAGGTATTCTCCGTTTGAGCAACCATCTTCAAATCCTGGTGTATCCCAGACAGTTATGGTAACACCTTCCTTGGTTGTCATATATGGTGCAACCTGCTTTGTTTCCGAGTTTAGCTGGTCACCTTCTTTGGCAATATCCTTCCCAATCAAAGCGTTAACTAATCGTGATTTACCAGTTCCTGTTTTCCCAACAAGCATGAAAGTTATGGATTTCCTGCCCTCGGTTAAAAATTTTTCAAACATATTCAGTAAATTAACATAATCACCGTAGTTTTGATGATCCGCGAAATGGCTTTTCACGTATCTGAAAGCTTCGGACATGTTTTGCGTATGTGTGTTTGTTTGAGCAAAGTCAGATAGGTTTGGTTGAAGCCTTCCATTTCGTTGAAGAAAGGATATAAGCTTTTCGCTGAAGGATTGAAGCCAGTTGTCACAACCTGGGAGACTAAAGTTTTCAGAGTCGCCTACGGCAACAACTGGTATATCAGTTCCAATATCGTCAGTGATTGAATCAATTTTATAGTTGCAATACTTTTGTTCGAACAGGCTCATCGTGCCACTGAAAACTTCTTCAGCCTTCGGTTGTCCGTATCCCGATCTTAAATCAGCGAAAGTCAGTGTTACCATGGTCTTAGTCACAAAGTTTGCTCCAAACACTTTAGAGATTATATTAAAGGTTTGTTGTTGACGTCTATCAATAATCTTTGTGTTCATAGGCACGCACCATAAAAAGAGATCGACTTCACCATCAACTTTCTCCTTAATCGATCTTGTAGTTTTCTCCAGTTCATCAACTGTACCATCTAATCCTGGGGTGTCGTAAAGTACTATCTCAATTCCTCCTTCTCTGATTTTATATGGACTTGTTTTGAGTGTCTCTGGATTCAGATAGTGTCCTTCCGTCGCCATATTAGTTTCACCAAGCAAACTGTTGATCAGTCGCGACTTTCCTACCCCAGATTCTCCCAATACAACAATCAAAATTCGATCTTTTATCCTTGAATCAAACTTCTTCCTAATTTCTGACATTAAAGTGGCCTTTGGTCCAAATAATTGCAAGTGATCATAATTTCCAGCCATGTTAACTTTCGAAAGCCGAGAAAAGGAAGAAGCGTTTGCTCATCAAAGTTTAGCTGAATTTGCCTTCGGTGGCAGGCATTCTCGTAAGTGAATAGAAACACACAATTGTTCAGTCGTTTTTTCGATATGTATCCCAATTTCTGTTCTGGTAAGTGATTGATGACAATTCATCAGTATATACACTTGCTTTCAGCCAAGCTCCGATATTTTCGCACCCCCTCCTTGACTTGACTTGTTAATGGTCCTCGGAAAAAACCTTGATGGTTCGAAGAGGCTTGGAGGGTTGCAACGGTCCTTCTCAAACTCATTAATAATTCATGACATCAACAGCCAATAATTGATATCTATTTTGGTCAGGTGGATGAGTTTTGATACCCAATGAAACACCAGATGAAAACACGCCGTGTTTTGATATCAAAACACACGTGTGTTTATATCAAAATTACAATAACAAACACACAAATCTCAATACTGCTATTTATTGCAACATTTCTATACAGTTTTACAGTAATCTTTCTTATTATTACTGATGTTGACGTTAATTTTACAGTTTTTAAAGTAGGCAGAGGCCATAAACTGACCACAAGTACTCTTCATGTTCATCACATAATCCAAACACCTCGAAAACAATAAAGCCCTCGGGGCTCCTCCCCTCGGGACTTCATTATTTTCTCGGTGTTTGGAACGGGTGATGAAACACTCGCACTCATTTTTGATATATTACATAAATATTTCCGAGATATTTAACGGATTTCACTTAAAAAGTTAAAGTAAATTCAATCGTTCGTTGAAACGTATTGAACGACAATTAGAATGCTAGGCAAAAGATCACTAGTTGCTAAGCGGGAAAAAACACTTGTTGATTTTGGATGTAAAAGGAACAACGGTTAAACTTCAGTTCGTTTACAACTGTAACACAAAATTCAGATGAAAGAGACTTTCCTGATCGATAATCGATTTTTTAATTACTCGCCACATTTTCCATGCGCGCTGACTCATGGCCTATGGTTAATTTTTACTTGCGGTCGTTTCGATTTTTAGTATGCCAACACATGATCTTCGCTTAGCAACGTAATTGTTCAACCGTGTCATCGAATATTTGAAATCGCATCATTAAAATGTCAATTAAAATCCGTTGTAAATACATCCGATGTCAAATTTCCGAGAAGAAATTTATAACTTCCTTAAACCTAAAATTTCTGAAATATTTTAGCATAAATTTTATAAAACAAATCCAAAATGATTAATTTGCAGTTTTACTGAGCATTAAACACAATAAATCTTACCAGAAAATTAACATTACCTAACTAAGATCTATACATAAAAATATATCGGGCGGCAATAAGGTGTTTCTGAACGGCTTCATGGAAAAAAGAAAGACCGTACTCTGTTTCTGAAATTTTATCTGGTAAATTTTATCATGATCAGAAGTCTTAACTTGATGGAAACTTTACCTTCTCGGAAAGTTTGATCTCGGAAAGGTTAACTGTATTCGGAAATGTCTCTCGGAAAATTTGACTTCTCGGAAATTTGTTCTCGGACTGAGCCCCTTCTCGGTTTTCATATTTGGTCATTCTGCGGTCTTACTAAAGAGATTCTTAATTGGTTATCACTACTTCACCATGGATAAAACGCAGTTTAACAGCCGTTTGGAAGAAGTTCTTCATTCGTTGCCAAAGGAAAGTTCAGACACTTATTCTTACATTGTGTCCGAATTCAAAAAGTTTGTCGCAAATGGTAAAGATTTGATAACAATCGCTGTAGTCGGGAAAAGAGGAGTCGGAAAGTCAAGGTTAGTGAATGCTATGATTGGTAATACTGAAGCACGGGAAGGCAATCAGCTTGTTCCAGGAACGACCAAATTTGCTTTGTATACGACATTGAAATATGGAACTGAAATCAAAATTTGGGATTTACCCGGAGTAGAAGACTTTCTTCAGAGTGATTACGATTTGCAACAAATTGCTGATAAAGTCAAAGATATCGATTTACTGCTTTACTGCACATCGATGGCTGACGGGAGAATCAAACCCGAAGACACTAATGCCATAAAGACAGTTATCAAAAACTTTGGGGTTGAAATTTGGAAAAATGCAATGATTATCCTGACGTTTGCAAATAGAGTAAAACTAAGCCCCGACTACGAAGGGACTCTTGAAAACTACTTTAATGAAAGATTGGAGTATTTTACACATTTTCTTCTTGATCGCCTTCAGAAATTTGGGGTTAAGTACGACGTCGATTGTGTACCTGTTGGAGATATCGGGGAACAAAGTCTGCCAATATGTAAAGATTGGCGTCTTGTGTTCTGGAAGATGGCATTCAAAATAGTAAACGAAAACAACAAGCAGTCCAAGAGCTTAACCAAGGGAAAAAAGCAGTCAAAATACTGTTTTGAAGAGCTCCTCCGTTCGTTGCCAAAGGACATTTCATCCACTTACTCTTACATTGTGGACGAATTTAAAACGTTTATCGAAACTGGTAAAGATTCGATGACAGTCGTACTTGTTGGTAAAACAGGAGTCGGAAAGTCAAGGCTGTTGAATGCTCTAATCGGTGAATTCAAGGCGGGCGAAGGCGAAAATCTTGTTCCAGGCACGAATGAAGCTGCTTTGTACACGGCAATAAAACATGGAATTAAAATCAACATCTGGGATACACCCGGAGTAGAGGACGGGAGTAAACACGAAGAATCCTACTTGCAACAAATTGCTGACAACATTAAAGATATCGATTTACTGCTGTACTGCACATCGATGGCTGACAGGAGATTCAGACCCCAAGACGCAAAAGCAATAGAGAAAGTTATCGAGAAACTTGGGGTTGAAATTTGGAAAAATGCAATGATTGTCCTCACGTTTGCAAATGAAGTACGGCCAAACTCCACCGAGAAAGCTAAAGGATTAACTGAAGAAGAACATTTTAAGAAGAGATTGGCGCTGTTTACAGATGCTCACCATGAATGCCTCAAGGAAAATGGAGTTAAGTGTGTCGAATGTGTACCTGCTGGAGATATCGGGCAGCAAGCTTTGCCAATATATGAAGATTGGGTTCCTGTATTCTGGCTTATGGCTTTCAAAAGGGCAAACCGAAGAGTTAGACCAGCTATGCTTCAAGCAAACCAGGAGCGACTTAAGTTTCCTTCCTTACCAGAAGAAGGTTGTATAATTTATATATCTTGTCTTTTTATCGTTTCTTGTTATATTTGTTCATAGCATAGCATTTGCAGTGAAATTGAAGTGTACTATACTTACACCTTGACCATATAATATAGAATTATCCCGCCATGCAGTTTCTGAATTTCAAATAGGAACACCACGGGAATCATAAGTTAACATTTGACTATTAGAAAACACTTAGCCCGCTAGCCCGCCGGGTCTAAATAATACCGAGTCACGCTATCAAACTGATACCCCGTCAGCACTAAGCCCATAGTTGATATTGCATTTCTTTGTAGTATCAGTTGTCAGTATTGCAGGTTTTCGCAATAGTCTATATAGTTGACACTGCAAATTCCTTGATATATCTATTGCCAGTATTGCAGGTTTTTACATTTAGTCCATAGTTGATATTAGATTCCTTTGCATATCTGTTGCCAGTTCAATTGAAGATCATGCAATAGTCCATAATTGATATTAATTCCTTTGTATATCTTTTGCCACTATTGCCACAATAGTCCATCTATAGTTGATATTACATTCCTTTTTATATATCTGTTTCAAGTGTTGCTGATTTTCCCATTAGTCCATAGAAATGGTACTTACTTGTGCTGGAAGGGGCACGAGTACATGAAACATGATCTCGCCTTTTTTTGTTTTTGTGTCACAAATTTCCAACATGAATAAAGTTGCTAAAAATATTACTTTCGCAACTGGATTTACGCATGATAATAAAAAACTCTATATGAATATAAAAGTTACTGCTTCTCCAGTTTAAAAATTTAAAATAAATCTAAAAATGTCCCGACGTTTCGGATTTTACGCTATCCTTCTTCAGGGGAAGTGATAAGAAATGATTTCGCGAGGCTATTTAGCATAAAATTTAGTTCAAATTTGCATCTTGTTTTTTGTCTTTAAGTACAATACTTCAATATTCCCTGGGCGATTTTAATCCATCGTCACGGTTGATGGCATTGTTTGTTTTGTTAATTTGCCAGGCTTCCAGAAAGCGCCGGCGTTTCCGCCAATTTTCATAAGTGCCAAGAATTCTAGCTTTATCAAATGCAATGTCATGACCAGACACTTTGTGGTGTTCCGCGAGGGCAGATTTTTGAGCCTCTAACTGTGCCGCGGCTTTTTTGTGTTCTTTAATTCTGGTTTTACGTTTTTGAGAAATCATTGCAGGAAATTTTATAGATGATCTCTCGTTTATCTTGGATAGAAACTGGGTCTCCAGTGTCGGCAATCGTGGAAAATATGGTCATGGAACATTTAGAGCAACAAGCAACCACTTCACCACGATTTGGGAAAAAATATGTCGACGATGTTTGCTCAGCTATCAAACCCTCGCAAATCGATTCTCTACAGTCGCACCTTCATTCCTGTTAGCCTTCGATCCAGTTTACCACCGAAACAGAGACCACGGGTTCTATTGCCTTCCTTGATAAACAAGTGACAAGGGGAACACATAGCAAATTGTCTACAACTGTATACCGTAAACCAACTCATACTGGTCGATATTTATCCTACGACTCGCATTATCCAGTGGAGCATAAAGCAGCAGTTGTAAGATCACTAATTGACCGAGCTTGAAATCATCAAACAGTGACCGCAAGATTGAAGCTCGACAAGTTATTAAAACGGTAAAGTCCAATAACTATCCCAATCGGTTTATCTTATAAGATGTGCGACGAATTCTAAACGGCGGTCACCACGCGACACTACAATGAAAAAGCTCTGTTGATTCACCAATATTCCCTACTTAGGAGAAGTGTCCAAGCCCATTAAGAAAACACTAAACCAACATATTATTCAAATTGCTCTCAAGCCGTACAAGAACATTGGTAGCATGTTCCCCAAGCCAAAAGACCCAGTTTCTACCCAAGATACACGAGAGGTCATCTATAAAATTTCCTGCAATGAATGCTCAAAAACGTATATAGTCAGTCAAAACGAAAATTTAAAGCCAGAATTAAAGAACACAAAAAAGCCGTGGCACAGTTAGAGGCTCAAAAATCTGCCTACGCGGAACACCACAAAGTTTCTGGTCATGATATTGTATGGGAATGAAGCTAGAATTCTTGGCTAAATACTTTTACGAGCCTAGGTGGCCCATGGAGCCGGTGCTTATCCCCGGCTTCTGTAGTGTTAAGCGGATGAGAGTCATTGACTCCCCCTGGACGGGACAATAATCCATCGCAGGTTAGCCCCCAGCAGAAGCTGGTACTCATTTTACCGACCTCGGGAGGATAGAAAGCTGAGTAAACTTTGGCGGAAAAGGCCTAGTCACACAAATGTTCAACACTCGGCTGAGCCGGGGGATCGAACCTGGGACGTTGTGGTTAGAAGGCAGAGATCTTACCACAGCGCCAACCACGCCGTCGTTATTTCACTAGGAAGGGGGGAGCAAAAAGTGCCCGCAACAACTCTTATCTGTATTGAATGACAAGTAAATATAATGAAATTTGGTGACTTGTCCCAAAATTTATTGTTTATCGTTTAACGCTATTTTTCTTTCGCTGCTAATAAAATGTTGCTATTTTTAAAAGTCGGTCAATTTTGATCTTTTAACTAAAACTGTTTGTTTTGAATGCTCTTATTTCAATTTCTTCAACCCTTATCTGCTTTTTAGTTTTAATTGATAAATTATTGTTAATTTTTAACATTAAACGTGTAGAAAACATCACAGACCTCTTGCGGCTATTTTAATATTCTTTTGTCTACATTCAAATTAGCCTTACTAGCTTTGTTTGGAGTAAAATATTCTTTTGAAAGTTTAACACAAGGTAAGGCTAATTTAAATGTAGATAAAAGAATATTAAAATAGCCGCCATTTTTGCAAGAGGTCTATAAAATTTACGCAGTTTTAGGATTTTTCAATTTACGGTGGCGTGGTTGGCGCAGTGGTACGAAACTGCCTTTTACCACAAGGTCCCAAGTTCGATTCCCGGGTCGGCCGAGTGTTGAACATTTTTGTGACCTTTTCCGCCAAAGTTGACTCAGCTTTCTATCCTCCCGAGGTCGGTAAAATGAGTACCAGCTTCTGCTGGGGGTTAACCTGCGACGGATTAGTGTTTCTTCCAGGGGGAATCAATGACTCTCATCCGCTTAATACTACAGAAACCGGATATAAGCACCAGCTCCAATGGGCCACTTTGGCTTGTGAAAGGATTTAGCTTAGTGGTTCATATATGCTGCAGGTACGCATCTTACTGACCCTGGAATGATGGAAAGCTGAGTGAACTTTAGCGGGAAAGAAGGCCACACAAATATTCAACCCTCGAACAAGTGGGGGATCGAGCCAGGGACCTCAGGATTGTGAGGCAGACTCGCTGATCTTACCACTGTGCCAACCCCTCTGCTTTTCAAGTTGAATGCTCAGCAGAAAAAATTCTGAGTCACTGACGGCAGTCGAACTTATAACACTCTGATTACCGGTCAGATGCTCTACCCACTGAGCTACAGAGACTCACATGGGAAGCCAAGTAACTGGCTAAGTGCTTGCCTATTCCTTCAATATAGAATCATATGAAGAATAGAATCGTATAGCAGTATATGACTATTGGACATATTGAGTGAGTAGATGCAAAATGTGTATGTCCAGCAGGAATAGGCAAATCTTAACCTGCAGTGACTATCGGAAATAGTGAGTGAGCAGGTGCAAGTCATATGTCCAGTGGGAATAGGTAAGAAGTTAACCAGTGACTTGGATCTCCATGTGAGTCTCTGTAGCTCAGTGGAGAGAGCATCTGACTGGTAATCCGAGGGTTGTGGGTTCAATTCCTGTCAGTGTGAATTTTTTCTGAGCATTTAATATTAGAAGCACATTCTTTCTAACTACTATATTTACTTGTGGGGACTTGTGTATACATTGATAACGTGTAAAGTCAAGCACCACTATTAGAAACAAAACCACTACTTTATTAGTAGTTTGTCATTTTATTTTTTTTCTCATGTATAAGTTGAGGTCAGTTTTTAAGCTGATTTTCATGCCTCAAAACCTTGACTTATAAATGAGCAAATACGGTATATAATTATAGTATTAACTAATATAATGATAATTTATAATAATATATTATTATTATCATTATATTATTGGCTTCAAAGATTGCGTCAAAGATTCTAGCCCTACTTTTTGTTTACTATAGACCGTATTCATAAATGGCGGCGATTTTGATATTCTTTTGTCTACATTCAAATTAGCCCAAAAAGCCTCGTTCTGGTTAACATATTCTTTTGAAAGTTTAACTCAAGAGCGAGGCTAGTTGTGCTAATTTGAATGTAAACAAAAGAATATTTAAATCGCCGCCATTTATGAATAGGGTCTATAGGGTTCCCTGTATAATGCTACAATAGTTTAAGGTGATATGGGTGGCTAGAACCCAATTTTCACCTAAACTTTATTTTTTCAGAAACAACTATCATATTTCAACTGCCCACTACAAAATATTACCACGACACTGTTGTTTGGCCATATTGTTACCATGGCACCAGATTCAGACCCTATAATATAATGTATCTCAAAAAGGGTATCTCCTGGAGCAGAAATCAGCGTAGCCCTTACACAAGCTTAGAGGATTATGAAATATTTTTTACAGATAGTATATTTATGTAGATCTATTCAATGAACTAAATATGAAAATACTATCTTTACTTGCTGAGAAAAAACTTTAAACTTGAAATTTCTGAAAAAACTGACTTTTTTGCTCAAAACACTGATAGTGATTTGTGTGCTACACAATACAAGTGCAACCGAATCTGTTGATTCTAGTGCATTGCATAAAGGATATTACTTGCACAATTTCTAAGTGCAAAAGAAGTTTATTCAAAACGTGCAGTTTGAGAAAAGGTGTGCTGTGGGACCATAGGCATAGTTCATGTAGCCTACAAAACTAGTATGAATAAAAAAAATTGCTATAGTCAAGTTTTTTTCAGTGTTTCAAAATTTATTTGTTCTAAAGTATTTATTAGATAAGAAAATAGTAAAAAAAAAGAAGTTTACCAAAACTTTGGATATTCACAAGGCTTATGGAGCTAAAAAGTCACAAAATGTTGATTCAACAAGACCAAAATACAAAAAATACCTTAAATAACGAGCTCTCTTAATACTTTTTTCACGTTTTAATCTTTCATCAACAAAAAATAACCTTATGAAAAAACTCTTCTACTTTCTTTAAATGCAACTTGTTGTGAAATACCTATTACATCCAGGCTGAAACACTCCATTTCTGCTAGTAACTTTGTTGAATCTTCCATACTTGACAAATCTGCCCCATTGCATGATTGGATCAAAGGCTCTGTGAGCAAATTCATTCATATTATTTGACTGATTCTCTGGATCAGAAAAATTCGCAATTTTCCAAAAATTATACAATTTTGCTTCAATTTTACAAAAGTCGGATCAGCAACTTTGTTTTGTAAAAAAAGTAAACCATTCATTGCTCTCTTTTGCAGTTTCTGCACCCCAGCAATAGAAATGCTGGTGCGTATGACAAAATCAGTCCAATTTTTGTTAGTAACTTTTCAAAAATTCACCTCTCTGC
>JAOCPT020590096.1:0-10406 GCA_026546935.2 Palythoa grandiflora | reverse complement strand
TTGCAGGATATCAGAAACTCTCCGTAAGCTCGCAACACTTACCTTTAATCTATGACTACAGCATGGTAAGAAGTAACATTATATCTTGCAGGATATCAGAAACTCTCCGTAAGCTCGCAACACTTACCTTTAATCTATGACTACAGCATGGTAAGAAGTAACGTTATATCTTTCAGGATATCAGAAACTCTCCGTAAGCTCGCAACACTTCCCTTTAATCTATGACTACAGCATGGTAAGAAGTAACGTTATATCTTGCAGGATAACAGTAACTCTCCGTAAGCTCACAACACTTCCCTTTAATCTATGATTACTGCATGGTAAGAAATAATGTTATAGATTGCAGGATATCAGTAACTCTACGTAAGCTCACAACACTTCCCTTTAATCTATGATTACTGCATGGTAAGAAATAATGTTATAGCTTGCAGGATATCAGTAACTCTCCATAAGCTCGCAACACTTCCCTTTAAGCTATGACTACAGCAACGTAAGAAGTAACGTTATAGCTTGTAGCTATAGGATATTAGTAACTTTCAGAAGCTCGCAACACTTCCCTTTACTAATCTATGATTACTGCCTGGCAAGAAATACTGACTTTATAGCTTGTAGGATATCAGTAACTCTCCGTAAGCTCGCAACACTTCCCTTTAATCTATGATTACTGCATGGTAAGAAATAACGTTGTAGCTTGTAGGATATTAGTAATTCTCAGAAAGCTTAAAACACTTCCCTTTAATCTATGATAACCAGATTTTTGTTAGTTTAGCTTTGTTTTGACTGAACAGACAGCACAATACTGCGGACTCGTGGGGCACTTCCGCTACGCTATCTGTAGGGGCCCTTTTTGGTTTCCTTTATAACAAAAAGCATCGTTTTGCGCTTTACTCATTTTGCAAAAACGTGTGTACAATTAAAAATATTCGTAAACGATAAATTACTTGATTGTGACAAGAAAATGTGAATTTTTTAGTTGCTCTTACTCTCAATTGTCAGGAATGTTTATAGCTCGCTGATTTTGACGGCAAAATCGTTCTAGCGCTCATTTTGAGATTTTCAGTAAATCGAATTTGTACCAAATGCATGATATAAACATTTAAAAACCGGTGTAAAGTCTGCGCTATTTTTAATAGTGGTTACATCAAAAATTTTCGTTTGTTTTAACATTTGAAAAGTGCAGGTTCAGCCGATTAGATATTTCAAAAGGTATTTCAGAGACAATTAAGCCTATAATTTTTCCAAAATTTCAAACTTGTTCACGAATATTATAACTCAAGGCTTTTTAAAGTATTTTGTCAGTCAAAAGAAAAAAAAAACAAAAGCAGAGAAAATCTGTTTTTTTTAGTTATTTTTAATATAAAATTCAGTTTCTTCCGAGAATTAGAGAAAAACTCACTCTGGTTTTGAGGTATACCACAAATAAAATCCAAAGTTTTACTGACGTGCAGTGGAAGAGTTTAAGATTCGCCTTGCGTCATCAAGTCGAGTGGAAAATGTAATGCGGCCACAAAGAGGTTTCATAAAATATCACGCAAAACTTTCAGTGTCTTTTGTTTGATTATTCTATCCCTTTTTACTCCAATTCGATGAAAATCGTTTTTTCTGGGAAGTTAAATTTCACTTGGATAGATCGTATAAAGTTGACACTGATGGCAAAAAGAGCGAATTTTCTAAAGTTTAAAAAATGATTTCAAGATATTATCAATTGCCAACTGACTAAAAACTAAAAAAAATCGCCAGCTACGAAACAATTTTTACTGCTCTGCGAAACTTTTCACTTCATTTACAAGAAACATAGAAAAAACTAGTTTCTAAAAGAACCTATATTGAATACGTCCAGTCGGCGAGTAAGTATACAGTTAACGTTTTCCGAATCTGAATAAATTTTAATCGCAAAAACACATAATAAGATTAATGTAAAAGGCTTTTTTATAAAAACACCGAGCAAGCAAAATGTTAAAATTTCAAATCTGCGCGGCGTCTTAAAACCGTTGTCAATGGGCCAATAATTATTCTGTAAAAAAACTAATAATTTGATAAAAAAAAAAGACAAAATTATCCATTAAGGTTACTTTTGACTGTGTAGATGTGCTTTAAGTAAAGTTCACTACATTTTTAATCAACAGTGTTGAAAAATTAAGAGAAATTTAAGAACAGTGGACGCTCGATTGGAGTGAAACGATAAGAACAACTGAAGACTGAGCCTCGATCAAAAATTACTGATTCTTATGAAAAAAATGCTAGTACTGCATAAAGTTGGTTGGTATGAAAAACAGATCACTGTTGAAAAAATGGTGTCTTTTTATGTCAGGTTTGTGTGCAGAGTCACAAAATATGCAAAGACATTTGAAGCGGTTAGATTTTTTTATCTTATCTTCCGACAGTGCGTATCGTCAGGCGCATTCATCTGTTTTTAGTTTTCGTAAATGTTAATTTTGATTGCTTTAATACTATTAATACTTTAAAAATACTAATGTAAAATTACTGTGGCCTTATGCTTTCAGTATAAGATTGAGGCCAGCTTATTGTCTTTCATTTTTATTCTGGTACTGAAGAAGATAAGTTCTAATTGTCAAAATAACTGCAAATAAATTTGTCCAATTTGTCATGCAATGTATTCTGTATATTAAGGCCAGTATACAACTTTACAAGGAAAGATTAGAACAAATCCCTGATTTTTATAATAATAATACATGCATGATTTAAAGAATGTTACTTCTCTCCACGAAACGGTATGCAAAGTAGATTTGGCCAGAATAACAGAGTTATTTAATATTCTTAGTAAAAGATATTTAGAAAATATATTGAGAATAAATAAAAATAAACGCGTATGTACGCGTATGTTCCCAACGTATTTAATATTCGTCTTGCATATTTATGCCGCACACAAACACAATGCTAACTGAACTTACTGGCGGGGGGCGTGAGCAAATCCAGGCATGTAGTTTAAAAACATTTTATATTGCAACGGTAATTCTTTTGCTTCTGACATAGACTTGAAATACCTAAAATACTAAATGAATCTTAAACGATTCTCTCTCAGACTCTTTAAAGAACTCTTTTAGCTAAACCTTTTATCATGAAAAATCTTTAAAAAGAAGAACTTATGCAAACAAAAATTGGTTTTTGTTGTGGTGAAATTCGCGCACAGTATGTTGTTAAAAGATCTATACAATTATCACACACTCTGTGAGAAGATTCCGGAACAAAAATGCTCTGGTTCGGAAACTAAGGAAGATGCATGTTGCTTGTTTTCCCATCTCACAAAAAATATATTTCCTTCAGACAGACTTTCAATTGCCTGTGAAATATAAGCATTGAATGTTGTTTATCTCTTGCTAATCCGACCTCCAACATCTGCATTACTGTTACATGATAAAAGAAGGCTATAATTACAATTAAAAAACAGATAAAATATAAGTTTGATTTATTATTTTGTTTTATATGTATTAGATAACGTGACTAAAAACAATCATGGAAGTTAGCCCACATCTCAGTATCAGAAATCGGCTTTTTTTACCAATACAAAATACTGGCAGTTCAAATTCATACCTCTGGTTCTGCAGTTGTAAAGTGTTTTTTTATCTTAAAATAGTTAAATGAAATTTCCATCACACACACTTCAATTCGGTGTAATGAGATAAACAAGTCTACGCTGTGCATGAACACCGGCTGCTTACAATCTGGCTTACTAACAGATATATGAATCACAACATTTGAACTAACTAGCATTGTAATACAAGCACTTTTGTAGAATATAATCATTTTAGAAGGATTTAGTGAGTCATTGTTAAAATCAGAATATGAATGGAAAACAGTTCATTTTGTTAAGTATAACACCAGGCTTGCCTTGCTATTACATCTGTAGCTTTATCCCTGTCTGTTCACGACTTCTACTATCAAAAGGCCTCTGATTAACTATGATTTACTGAAAACCATCCATATGAGTAAGTATTCGTACCTGGCGTTCTCAAACTTGTCCTCGCTAAAACGTTCTTCAACGCTTCACCGGCTGAAAGTTCTTTCCACGTCAACACGAGAGAGCAATGTGCTTAGCCTGTCTTAGCGCGGGGTGAACGGTGAATGACCTTTACGCACTTGGCCGAATTAGTTTTGTTCAGTCGACTGTCGTGACCATTACGAGTACTGCAGAGACAAGACGACCTTATTCAATGTTTGGTTGTCCAATCACAACTTGACTTTACATAACTCACGTCGAGTTGGAAGTTGCGATCCGACTCTTGCTGTGGAAAAAACGTGTGCAAGAATTAAAGTTTATCAGAGAGTAATGGGCCATCATTTTCTATGCTTAAAACTGTTTATTAAAAAAGCAAAATCAAGGTTAAAAGATAGAGACACGTACACATTCCCCAGACCGGGAAATTCTGTCCATACTTTATCGTACTTTGTCTTTGGACGCAGCTTTTGTTCTTAAAAAATGTCTTGCGTTCATCAAAGGAGATGATAGAGAGTGCGGTACGTAAACATGCAGAGGTTTGATAAATACCGCGCCTGTCACATCAGTGCCATGTTCTCGAATGGGTAAACAAATTTTTTTAAAAGAAAAACATTTATATGTCGATCTTGCATTACGCTGCATTATAACTTTTCCAATGACGCTAAAAGAACAGGGACTTGAGACAAACAGAATTCCAGGACTGAAGTAATTTACGATCTATCAATTATCACTCACCAAGGTTGTACGTCAATTGGTTTTATAGTTGCAAGAAGTGGCGTGTAGTGCGGCGAATTTCAGATCTATCAGTGACTGTAAACCTTGGTATTAGTATTCGGATTCCAAATAACCGGTTTTGAATACCTATTATTAATCCTGTGGCATTTTGTTATTGTTATTATTCAGTATTTGAATATAAACAAATACCTTTGGTAGTCATGGTAAGATCCATTCTACAGTATTTCAAACAGCTCAGTCTCTTAAACTCGTTAAGTTAGTCTTGAATTTCAGGTTGTTGTGGTACTTTAGGTATACATCAGGTTTTTAAAAGAAACCTTTATAGCCAAGACTGTTTGACCTTTCATTGACTAATAATTATGCGATTCTGTTTTTAAATTGTTTTGAATGATTAAAAACGCTTAATTGTAGAAATTGTTTACATTTAATTTAGGAGTACAAACCTCACCAAACGTGCATGTAAATAGGATAAATATTATGTATTAGAGCAAACACCTATTGATAACTAATAATTAATGATTTCAGTGATCTTAAACTTAATCGAGGGAGTAATGCAAGGGCCCGCTTACATAAGGCTGAACCAGCCCGCTTACTGAGAAGAGCTGTCACCATTGTGTATGGGAAACGTGTCCATGAGTTGCGGTTGCTGAGACCTCGGTTGCGCCAGGGGAGATCCCGTCAATCGGGCCAGCCCGCCTTCTCATCTTAATTCTAAAAACTGAATCCTTTTACGAGCCTAAGTGGCCCATTGGAGCTTGTGCTCAAGATGATCCTCGCAAGTTCAAAGTTTTGATCCTCACAAGTTCAAGGTCTCAAGATAATCTTCTCAAGTTCATAGTTTTCAGATCCTCGCATGCTCAAGGCTCAAGGTGATCCTCACAAGTTCAAATTTTTGAGATCCTTGCAAGCTCGAGGTCTCAAGAAGATCCTCACAAACTCAAGGCCTCAAGATGATCCTTGCAAGTTCAAAATCTTAAGACAAACCTCACCAGTTCAAAGTTTTAATATGATTCTCACAAGCTCAAGGTCTAAAGGCAATCCTCACAAGCTCAAGGTCTAAAGGCAATTCTCACAAGCTCAAAGTCTTGAGACAATTCACACAAACTCAAGCCAAGACCTCAACATGTACCGACGATCCTCACAAGCTCAAGGACTTAAGATATTCCTCACAAGTTTAAAGTTTTAAGATGTTCCTCACAAGTTCAAGGACTTAAGATGATCCTCACAAGTTCAAAGTTTTAAGATGATCCGCACAAGCTCAAGGACTTAAGATGATCCTCACAAGTTTAAAGCTTTAAGATGTTCCTCACAAGTTCAAGGACTTAAGATGATCCTCACAAGTTCAAGGACTTAAGATGTTCCTCACAAGTTCAAGGACTTAAGATGATCCTCACAAGTTCAAGGATTTAAGATGATTCTCACAAGCTCAAGGACTTAAGATGATCCGCACAAGTTTAAGGACTTAAGATGATCCTCACAAGTTCAAGGACTTAAGATGATCCTCACAAGTTCAAGGATTTAAGATGATCCTCACAAGCTCAGGGACTTAAGATAATCCTCACAAGTTCAAAGTTTTAAGATGTTCCTTACAATTAAAAGCTCAAGGCCTTAAGACGGTGTCTAAAAGATCAAAGCCTTAAGACGATTCTCACGAGATCAAAGCTTAAGACGATTCTCACGACCTCAAGGCGTTAAGACGGTCCTCACGAGATCAAAGCTTGAGACGATCCTCACGAGCTCAAGGCTTTCACATGATCCTCACGAGCTCAAAGTCTTAAGACGATCCTCGCGAGCTCAAGATCTTAGTCCTCCCCTAAAATCTTGCATTGACCAAATCTTGCGATCCCCCTCCCACTCAAAAATCTAGTAGTCCACCCCCTATAAGTGTATCTGTAGAGTTTTTTAAAAACCCTACATAAAAACTAAATGTCTGCTATAAAAGGAACTAATGACAATTTTTTTATTCACACCTTAGTTACATATATAAAAACAAGACCTATACAGGAGAATTTTTTATATTTCTTTGTGTGTGTGTCTTTGTTTATTTTTTCTTACCGGCCGACCCTATTTTTTCTGTCAGAAACGCGGATTGTAAACAAAAAATTAAGTAGGGATGGCATAATCACATAAAGGTAGTATTTTAACCTTTTTAGAATATTTGAAAAACAAGTTTGGCCAATTATAAAAAGAGGAAACTAGCCACAAAAGACTGACACTACTGTGGTCAAACTGCTACCTTTGTAGACAATAAAAATAGGAAGATCCATGCTATAATAAACTGAAGAACTGAAAGAAAGCTCAAACAAGAATAATATAATAGTGGAAAGATATTTAAATGAAATATTATTCATTTATGATGTATTTAAACCACAAATTTTCCGTCATAATATATACCCACATCAATCGCCCAATGGATGTTTTATCTCTCAGGTCAGCCCAGTTTCGCTTGAATTTATGACCTCAAAACTTGCTTGGACTTTAATTTCAGGATATTGCTTGTTTAGACTACAGATAATAACAAAGGGAACTAAACGATATAGATCTTGTTATCTTAATATTTCTTCAGTTTATTCGCTTTTTGTGATATATTGAAATCGTTCTCTAGTCTAAGTCTTCAATACCGCAATAAATAACATGCATAGCGTTTCACTGAATTGTCATCTTAAAGAAAACATTTCTTCGCCATTAAAATTTTACAAAATACTAACAATATAATCAACATATTAGAGTAAATTTCAAGCTCTTTGTAATCTTACCTAATCAGTAAAGTTAGTTCATTTAGAAAATTATATATCAGTCCTTTTTTACTTTTCTTATTATCTATAAATTAAGGACAAAATTTTAAAAACAAATGGAAACTGAAATTTGAAGTATTCACAACTGTAGTACATCTTTTGCCTTTTTGTCTTTCGGTAAAATATGAAAACACAGTTCAAAAATACCTTCTCCACACCCCACTCACCACTCCCACGGGACCGAAATACCTTTTTTTTCTTTCTACCGGCGTAAACAAAACAAACCTAGAAATAAGCCTTAGGTACTGAATATTCTGATATTTAAAATGTCAGCTAAAACTGCTTCTTTTGTTGTTGCAAGTATAAAGTCAGTAAAGTTTGCCGGGCTTCTTAAGTTTTTATTTTGAATCTTGTCCTTCGACACTAGTTATGACTTATGTTTAAATAAATTTTTCCTGCCAAAGAGAGTGCTTCAATAGTGTATTAAGAAGTCACATTATACACTTATTGAAGATATTTTTTCTGTAGTTAGTGCTCAACAGGCAAACACACAGAGAGGTGGACAGATAACTATATTTTAAAGATACTTACGACCAAGATGATCGTCTTGCAGTCTTTGAAACCTTTCAAATCGCGAACAACGGGCTGTAAACAAAATGTCTTTGAATAGAAATCGACTTATAGTTCCTGTGACTGCCGGCAGAACTCAGATACAAAGAAATAAAACAAATTTGTTTTCGGTTTTTGATAATTTAAAATTGTAATTCGAAACTAAGTTTGCTTGCATTTGCATTTAATTTCCCCAGTAGATCGCTTTTGGCGTGGGCGTTTGACTAAGATATAAAATTTTCAAATGAAATTGTTGGCTTTTCCAGAGTAAGCAAAAAGCCGCGAGACATTTCGCCTAAAACCCCAAAATATATTTCAACCACTAGAAAGCAATTTGTGAAAAAGTGCCTTTTAATAGGTCAAAATTAACTATTGCATAATTTTTTAAAACTAGAAAATGACCTGAAGTAAAGTTTGCATAAACATCGCAGCTTGTCCTTAATAAGACCAGAAACAATCTATATATATAGCAAAAAATGACAAAAAATAGAATTAGGTTAATCAAACGAAAAAGTCTTTGCGTGAGACAAAGTCAGAAACAAAAGTCGTTAGGCAATGAATATGAATATAATTTATTCCCGCAACTGAATAGGTTTTCGCTTCTGTCTTTTTCTGGATTACATATTGTTTTTCTTTCATAAAATAAACAGCTTTCAGGGGAGTTTCATTTTTAAAAACTAATATTTTCCCAAAAAAAAAAAAATTATTCTTTTGAACCGGAACAAAGTTTTTCAAAATCACAGCCAGTTTCAGACAGTTCCGAGTTTTTGCAATTTGTTATTACTTTGAATTTTAAAAAGAGTTTTGTCTTCAAACTACGTTTGCGGTGACGTACTGCGGCTCGATAAACTGTCAAAATTGCCACTATTAGAATAAATTTTTACCTCATGCCAGATAACGCAAAACTTGTAACAATAGAAATTCATCTCAACCAATCTGTACTGAGTAGCGCGAAACTGAACCGCAGTTGGATGTCAAAATTTGATCACGGCGCACATCTTAATCTATTCTTTTCACAGTCGTGATAGACGGACTGATCATGAATTCACTTTGGTTTTGTCAATAACAAATAAAACCACTCCTCCAAAAAGTGATTATTGGAATCATTTGATTAAATATGAAGGTAATCGGGAGATCAAAGCATGAAAATCAACTTAGCATCTTAACAGAGCTGTCAAGGTGTGAAAACTTTTATGCGCGAGGTAATTTACTAAGGTTAGTGTCTCCGCGAGGCGTCCCTATGGTTGGTGCCCAAACGGAAATTTTTAAAGTTTGAGGTCCTCAAATTAAAATATGGCCTGGGTGCAAAGCCGACAACTCGACGTTTTCCAACTTTTAGCCGAATTTTGAAATGGACGGAGATCTCGGCATGTTACATATTGAGCGCTTTCAGTTTTTGCCTGCTTTTTCCGGTCCGTAGCTGTACAGTTTGTTGTAGTTAATAATCGAATATTACACAAATGACAAAAAGTTGGAGTAATTCCCTCATAGAAAAAATATCCTTGGCATGTTTCAAAATTGCTGGAAGAATGTCAGTTTCTGCGTGATCACGTAAAAGTTAACGAAAAGGCGGGAATTTCACGGTAGAGGCGGGAAACTTAGAAAATCCGCATCATTAACGGCAACATGCCCAAAACGCAACTGATATTTTCACAAAAACCCCTCAAAAAATCCTGTTCCGGCAATGTAAACGATTGTAAATACCATATTTAAGAAATGAAAAACTTTGTCCGTGTTTGCATATGCAAATAATTTTATTTCCAACCCATATTTCCTCTGGTCCACCATAGCGAGTAGTTTCTGACAGGCCCCTCATATAAAAATGCGCGTGTAATGTGACTTAAGGTTTGATATGCAACTCCCTGTCAATTTTATTTAAAGTACTCAGTTCAGTGGCGTTTTATGCAAAGTCGTGTAAAGAAGTTTTAAAAATATAAATTGTTACCGTTTTGTTTACTTGTCTGGGAAGAGATTCTAAATGTCAGTACAAATAAAATAAATAATGGTGTTTTATTCGAATTGATGCTATTTATCTTTGAGAACTGTAGAAAAAAAATATAATTTGCGCGAAGACGCAGCAGGTATATTAACATGTGACGTCCTTACAATGTCTTTGGTTTGATAAGTCATAAGCCAAACCAATAAAATAACTAAGCTAATTTTTAAAAATACGTTTACGAGCCTAAGTGTCCCATTGGAGCCGGTGCTTATCTCGTTTTTGTAGTGTTAAGCGGATGAGAGTCATTAGGAAGCTTAAAGTGCCTATATCACCAAAATGGGGTTTTATTGATACGGATAGAGCAAAAAAAAATTGTTTAATAAGTTCTTTTACAGATTTTGCGTTAGACTTTTAGTTTTGGAGTTATAAC
>JAOCPT020590063.1:0-10407 GCA_026546935.2 Palythoa grandiflora | reverse complement strand
CAAGTTAAGTGACCCGTTCCCTACGTGAGTTCCTGTAGCTCAGTGGGTAGAGCATCTGACTGGTAATCAGAGGGTCATGGGTTCAATTCCCGTTAGGGACTCAGAAAGTTTTTCTTCTTAGAAAAAGAAGCTTGCGTGAACAGGAATATTTTTTCTATATATACTATATAGTAATAACCACATTATGATTACTAATATTAACAGTAATAGTGAAAATGATGTGATAATAATTACAGGTAATGAATTGATAATTCAAAATTTTTAACGCGCTTTGGTGTCGTAAAAAAGTGAATTTTTATTTACGGATCACGCGTCAAATTAACATAATATAAAAATTTGGTCTCGACATAGTCTGATTTAGATAGCGTTTTTAATTCCATTCTGTACATCAATCAAACAAATAAACTTGCTCGTTTATGTTTTCTTAGTTGAAAACTCATCGTTCACGTTTCGTGGATCAAAGCCGTGTTCGTACATGATTTTAATATAGGGAGTTGCTTTATGAGATGTTCTTGTGTACTTCTGTTCCTTCGTGTAGATGTTGATAATAGCGTGCATCACACATGGAAAGAACTTTGGACGTTGGACTTCAGTAATTTATTTTCTTGAATCTTCAGGTCTTTGTTCAATTTAATGGTTGAATTGAAGTGGCAACCTTGAGCAGTTTACACGCGATTTTAGCTGTTTATTAGTTTGCTCGCCAAAATGACCTTCAAAACTGACCGCTTGATTTTTGTTGTTGTTACAAGTAAACTCAGTTGTAATAAAGCAATCCGTATGGCAATTCTGTTCGAATCATGTTGTAAGAATCTATAGATAGTCGTCCTCTCCTATTATCACGGTGTCTTATAGCTTGTATGACCTCTCTTGTATGATTCAGAGTTAAGTGCCCATATGAAAGGTGCTAATTCTTGATCTGCTTTATTTATCTCAGCTCCAGGCCCTCCAGTTCGTTTGAGGTTCCCCGAGGTGAGTAGTGGACAGTTGAAGTTAGTTTGGGACCTGCCTGTCAATCCGCATGGCAATATTACAGGCTATGAACTTCGATGGGACCACGAATCAGCTTCATCGCTTGGAAATACAGTCCGACTGCAGGCTTCAGTGAGAAATTTCCCCACCTCTGTAAACCCTTCGTCAAAACAGTATGTCTTCGAAGTTAGAGCCAAAACAAAGATGGGCTACGGGTCCTGGGCTCGAGCATCCGTTTATGCAACTGATGAAGGACGAGGTGAGAGATGCATAATTTTATAGTGTAATAATATGTGCAAAATTAACATATAATTTAGTCATTGGTTAAATTGGCATATAGCTAATAAAAACATGAAAATGATCAAAATCTAATGATCAGTGCTTTAGTGTTAAACGTTTTTGAAATAATGACGTTGTTTGGTCCTTCAGAGGCCCCAGATGCTCCCTTTATATCGCCTATCCCAAATTCCGCTGTGTCAACGCGATCAGTAGAGGTTTCATGGAGAGTGAGTTCCGTTGGTAACAGCCCACTGAGGTACTTCACACTACAGTTTAACAAAAACAATGATGGCTGGGTGACGTACTCCAGCAGCTTGGACCCTTCTTTGCGCAAACTCAGTGTGGAAGGCCTGCTGCCAGGAACTCGGTATAAATTCAGGTTGAGAGTAGCTAATGACGTTGGTGACAGCCCTTACAGTGGAGATTCCAGCTGGGTCACAACCTTTGCGGAAGGTAACAAAGAAAAACATTTCTTCATATTTCCAAAAGGACGTAAAACAAGCAGACTAGAAATACATTTAAGAAAAAGGACAACATTTTTAAGGGAACAAGACATGTTTCGATCAATCTCTGATCATCGTCAGTTGTAACTGGAGTAATTAGCATAAGCAGGTTATAAAGTTGGGCTAATAGAAATGAATTAAAGTAAGGACAATGTATAATTGGCCGTTGCGGCCGTTCCAGTTCCGATTTTCTTGCTTTCAGAGATATCTTCTCTATCGTGCGAAGATCGCTGATTGTTAAACAAACCTTTGTATTTGTCTGCAATGGCATGTATAATATTTCCAAAATGTCCTTGCTATCTGCAATCATTGGCAAGGTAAAGACGCCTCGAAACTTTGTTTTCACTCTACAATTTTGTTTGCAGCTGTAGTTTTACTTTAGGATCAATATTTTGAAACTAGAAACCTTTTCCAAAATACAAGACGAAAAAAAGCCTATAATATATATAAAGAATAGGAACTTCTTTTAAAATAATTTTAATTTCAACATTTTTTCCGGAAACTCTGTATATTCTCCGACACCTTATTATATACTGTAAATGTAACGTTCTAAGTAACACTTTTCGCATGCCTCTAGATTATGGACTAATAGACTGCACTGACGTTAATTCTAAATTCAATAATACTTCGTAAATCGTAAAAACAATAAAAATTTACCTCGAAAATGTTTTTTTAAATTAAAATTATTTCCCACAGCTTTACAATTAAATAAATTACAATGTAGTTACAATTATTTTCTCCTTAATTGAAAAGAACGGCCGCAAAAAGTCTATTAATTGAACAGAAGAAAATTTCTGAAAACGTCTTGATTTCAAAAATCTAAAAGGCTTCGAATTGAATTATGTTTACGCACTCATCATTATGTAGATAGAAAAACCAGAATGGAATGGAAAATAATCGATTACATTAAGTAGTTATTAAAAATAGAAATTACACAGACTTACACAGGTGCGGCAGGCTCGCATCCATTAATGTGTGTGTGTTCTGCCCAAAGGCAATCCATCCTTACAATTTTCTCTCCCTGGCTCTTTTCTTTACACATTGTTTAGAGTTGCCATTAATACATATTCTGAAAGAATTTTGAATAAACACATCTTATCTGGACTATTCCAGCGCCAACTGGAGCCCCAAAAAATGTTGTAATCAGCGCTGTATCAACGAACTCTCTTCTGGTCGAATGGACGGTAAGTAGACAGCTTAAACGTGTCTACTTTTGGATAACTTTGAATGACGCTTCGCAATCGGGGCGGGTCTTTTTCAGAGTCATGTGATTTGTGCGTTGTCAGTGGATCATGAATACTGTGGTCGTTGGTCTGATTGGTCACTAGAAACATGATGTCATTTTCAGTGCAAAGTGATTTGTGTGTTGTCAGTGGTTCTTATAAAAACTTTGGCCGTTGGTCTGATTGGTCATTAGAAACGTTTTGTCATTTTCAGAACAAAGTGATTTGTGTGTTGTCAGTGGTTCTTATAAATACTGTAGTCGTTGTTCTGATTGGTTAGTAGAGACGTGATGTCATCTTCACAGTAAGGTGATTTGTGTGTTGTCAGTGGATCTTGTAAATACTAAGGTCGTTAATCTGATTGGTTAGTACAGACGTGATGTTATTGGTCGCAATCGTCTGCCTTGTAAGTCGAAATAATATTGGTAACTTGTAACTGATCTACCCTCGAACCACTGCTTAAGTGCAGCAGTAATGTATACAAAGGATCATGCAAAGTCACGCGTAGGTCATGATCGTGTTTTAAGAACTGTAGAGGCTCCAGTGGAAACTACTTCCACCTTGCATTCAAAATAATGATATCACATGAATGTACTCTAGGATCCCCTGCCCGACGAATTAGGAGGTACTCTGAAAGGATTCCACCTGGAGTACAGGAAGCTTGGCAGCTCCAAGTACATTAAAAAGACGTTGACTTCAGATGTACATAAGTACACCCTAACTGGCCTGGAGGTATTTACTACATATGAAGTGAGGATAGCTGCGTACAATGAAAAAGGGAGTGGAAAATCAACCCCACCCTACAGGGCCACAACGGGAGAACTAGGTGAGTAATAGAAATTGAATATTTCTCTGTCTTTTCGTCCTTGCCACAAGACTAAACGTTCAGGCAGTCATTAAGGTTACTGAACAAGTTTAAATGTGAAAAAAACCTAAAAATTTAAAAAGCAAAGTATGTTGTTTTATTAAAAAGGTGTTTTAAATAAAAGAAGATTTTTCAATAGCTAATTTCGTTCGCGAGTTATTGCAAAATATTTTTTTTACCGGCAGTCGGGAAGCTACACGGTTCATTAAAATTTCAAACGCTGTTTTCTCAGTTCCAGTTCTTATAAAAACGAGGATTGTGAAAAATATCAATACTCGCTGATTTTTTGTTATTTTGCCACGAAATTTGGCACAACTGTAGAGAAATACTTAAGGAAGAAAACCGTGTCGGCGAAATTTGAAAAGAAGTCCTTGTTGATTTTTATTAATCGATTTCTGCCCCTCTCAGCTAAAAGTATTTGCAATTTTCTCGAAACAAATATAAAAAATGACCGGCTTTCACAAACAAAAATCGCCGTCACGGTTTTTGTCGGCACACTTTGACGAAGTTAAAAGGGTAACAAACACTAGCGAAAGTTAAGATCTGTTAGTCTTGTAATGTAATTTATAAACTGCATGTGATAAAGTATTCTGACTGAATTCCTTGTATCTTTATTGGCTTTTTATTTTAATCGCTCATAATCTTAAACTTTGAATGATTAAGGAAAAGAGCTAATTTATTTACTTTTCAATGGAATACTCACCAGCGCCAAGCGAGGCTCCCAAGGAGGTCAGGAAAGGCAAGGTGACACGAAACTCAGTGCAAATATTTTGGAAGGCACCTCCTGCGGAATCAATTAAGGGACAGCTGGGAGGATTCAAGGTTTGTTTGATAGCTGCTTTCATGTTTTTTAAAATGATTTCCCATTTTGTATTGTTACCGGTATCTCAGGAAAGTTTAAAATAATGAGAATGCCTTAAAACTTATAAGGCCTGCTTTATAGAAAAATGCATTTTAATCAAAGTTTAGCTCCTACAGTGACAAATGTAGGTCGTTTCTAGGATAACTGAGTAAATGTTAATTGAATCCGAAATTGATAAATAGATATGTGCATAAAACACAAAAGAAGACAGTTCTTTATAGCAAGTAATTCAAGGCACTAATGTCTTTGTGCTTTTCTGTAGATTTATTATGAAGAACAAACTCCATCTAGCAAGAGGCGACGGCGCAGAAGACGTAACATTGATGGTGACAGTTGCCCCAGGAAGAAGGGTCCAAACTTTGTGGATGTTGCCCCGTACAAGACAGAAGAAACTTTGAAGCACCTTCGGATGTACATGAACTACAAGATAACCGTTAGGGCATACAACAGTAAAGGCGAGAGTCCACCAAGTGATCCCATCATTGCGCGGACTCTGTCAGGAAGTACGTACAAGTATTTAAAAGTTCCATTCACGGTTCTTATCATTAGTTTGGCCATTCGTTGTAACTGCCCAAGTGATTACGAGAACAGTTTAACAGTTCAACATTTAAACTCCAATCGCTTTCGGTCCAGCCTTGGAAAACCGATACAGTCCAAACCAATATGAAAGCATGCATTTTTGTATAATACTGACGGATTTTGTTTGATGAGCATCTTTAGTGTTTTTGTAAACAGACATAGCAGTGACTTCTTCTTAAGTGTTCCTGCTATCTTGGTAATGAATATTGCTTGCTCGCTTAACAGTTTTTGTTTTTGATCTGAAATATTTCTAGAACAAGTTCTATTTATGATTTCCATGTTTGCGTGCGTCTGTTCAAAAAGAGATCATAGATGACGTCAAACTGTCGTAAGAACAAAAAAGTGGCACACGAGGCGATAGCCGAGTGTGTCACTGATGTTCTTACTACAGTTTGACGTCGTCTATGATATATTACTTAACAGACGCACAAAAACATGGAATCTATTTGTTTTATATAATAGAAAATTTAAAAAATTGTTATGGTGACGTCAAGCGTGCGTCTATCCTCTAATAGATCATAGGCGAGAACTAATCGAAATGGGAGAATAGCTTGCGTCATTATATAAAATCGTCCAGTTTACATGTCGTTTTTGCAAATTCAAACACCTGACTCGCTAATCACCCTTTCTCGCTGCTAGAGACTGGATTGCAAAGGTTGCAACTCCGCTAGGTCGGCTAGGAGCTGTGTTGCTATTCACAGGAAGTGCTTGACCTCAGAACATGATCCGTACCTAACCTCGGAGACACAGCTCCACAACCAGATTTAATCAGCTGCATGTTGATTTTGCTAAGGGAGACAAACCGGAGCACCCGGAGAAAATCCCTTAAAGTCAGGTTGAGATCAATGATATTCCATTTTTGTTTCTGTTGTTTTTGTTCTTATTCTTATTGTCGCTTTTAGCGTTTCTTTTTTGTTTCACATGTTTGAGTTGTTGCCATGGGTCATTAATTCTTTGTTCGATTTTGCCTTCAGTCCCAGGTCCTCCAGCGAGTTTTGGTCCTGTCTATAACGGTGTGTACAATGACCAAGTGCATGTTTACTGGCATGCTCCATGTGAAGCAAACGACGCCATTGAGGGTTACCAATTAAGATACGGAGAACAAGGGAAGGATCAGAGTGGCGAAAAATTTCTTGAACCTAGCAAGAGGACTTACAAAATAACTGGCCTAAAAATGCAAAAACCTTACTGGTTTAAGCTTCGTGCTCGTGGAAAAGAAAATGGTTATGGACCTTCCTTTACGTTTTTCGCAACAACCAAAGGGCCGGCAAAACCGCCAGACCGCCCTGGTAAACCACTAGTGCAACCGGGTTCAGTTGAGGCCACTGTGCGCTGGGTGAATGGAGACAGCGGCAACGTGCCATTTATCAGATTCGAGATTCAAGGCAAAACTTCAGGTAAAACGAAACTATAAGAGTACTCCTTTTTCAGTTGATAATGCGATAATATTTTTGTGATTCTGATGTTTTTTTCATTTGTTCTGTATATTCTAGAGAGCCCAAGTTACGAACGGAAGTGGCAGGCGAGCCCTAACAGCGTAGGGCGAAACAAGACTTCTGCTTACGTATACTACACCGTCGGAAACCTACAGCCCAGCACGAGCTATCAGTTTAGAATCGTTGCCTGGAATCGTGTTGGCAAATCTCCACCTTCTCCTCCCTCCGACGAGATAATGACACGTAAGAAAAGATTTCAATTTAGATGTGCAGATGAGTAGAGCAGAAAGACAAAAAAGCGGGAGAGGAGGGCAAAGTAATAGACATTGAACTAGAATATATAAAAAGAGAATAACTTTGAAACTTTTCAAAGCTAGTAAGCTAGAAAGAAACGGCAACACAGTTACTCATAATTCAGGTTTTTTTGTTAACAACGGCTAACTCTGAATTCGTACCTTTTGAATTGTGTGGATTTCTTGCAGTGCCCGGTGATCCATTGGCTAGTAATCGTAAAGCTGTGTACGAAGAAATCTGGTTCATTTCCCTCGTCGTTGTGCTTGGGATACTGCTGATCTTGGTGATCGTGGGCTTTATCTTTGTTTGTGTTAGGCGGAAGAAAACTGTTAGAGGTGAGTGAGTTCAGATGTTTGACTTTGATTGCTTTCAGAGTGTATTTTGATTAATGATCAGTGGCCGTTAATGTTTTGCACCTTTACGAATGTAAGATAGACTAAATCCTTTGTGCGAACTACATTTCCTCACTACGGCCTGTTTTTATTAACAAATTGAGCTGCAATTGCGTTTTGGTACTGTATATTTATGTTGCTCTAAATTATTAGAATGGTTTTTCTCATATCTTGTACTGGTTATTCTCATATCTTGAACTGTTTTTTTTCTCATATCTTGTACTGTTTTACAAGAAGTGGGGTAAAAGTAACTTGGAACCAAAATTTTCCCGTACAAATTTAGTCAAAATTTCAACAACAAAATTACTTTACCGTGTGTGTGTCTCTTGTGTGTATTTTGGGCGTGAGGATTTTTCGCTGTTTCACCCTCTAAAAGTGGAAATGAAGGCTGGTAAGGTTGATTTGATTATGATATTAATTATTACCATAATTCCCGTAATACAGGCCAAATCAAGTGGAAGAACGCCCTTTCTCTTTAGTACCGCCATCGTTTTCTTTCCTATTCTCACACGTGTGAATTATCTGTTCACGTGTACATTTCTTTCTCTCCAGGTCGCAGTTCAGTTACCGGCAGCGTTTCAGCACATAGAACTCTGGAGATGATCCGGGCAGATCAAAACAGAAACCGTACGACCATTGTTCGTAATGGATCCCTACCAGGACTACAGATGTGAGTGGAGTTAAATTGTAGAGATTGGTATTGTCTTTAGCTGAGTTTTGTTTCAAGCAGTTTATCCTTTGTACAAAATTTTGAGTTTCAGAAAGATATCTCATGAGATTTTTAATGAAATTGAGTTGGATGTCGCAATACGGCCTTAAGTTGCTCATCATTTTTAGCCTTTTGGATGCTTGGTGCTTGTCAGCTGTTAAAAAATAGAAAGTTACCCCAAATGGTAAACAATGTTACTACGATTAATTGCTAAGTTAATTCGAGTTCCATGATGCAATTCATAAAATGCCAGGGTTTCACATTGCAACCCCAGGAAATTTTTTAGGATGGGATGTTTGTTACCTATCACCCCTCTTTGTGTCTCGACATCTCACGGGTCCATCAGTAAAGGCAATTTGTACGAATACTAAGGCATATTATAGGGAGTGAAATTTGCGAACAAATTAGTAACAAAACATTGACTTTGTCAACGATTTATAATAATAATAATAATAATAATAATAATAATAATAATAATAATAATAATAATAATAATAATAATAACAACAACTTTATTTAAAGAGGATGGCACATAATAGTACATAGTACTAATAAACTAGTGGTAATCTGACAGTAGAATATAACTACAAATATTAAAAGCCATTTATATATGCATAAAAAATACTAAAATACTAAAAACTGTTTCTATATAAAAACGAATTTAAGGATTAAAATGTGTATTCAAAAATTTGAGAGTGATTGTGTTATTATCAGAATTTTTGTTTTTAGATATTTTAGGCTTTTTAACTTTTTATATTTTACATGATTTCAGGTTAGCAGAAATTGTTTTAAATAGCTATGAATTGCTGTTGCTGCTATTACTTACATTGTATTTACGGGTCTGTGTAGTAAGATATTTACTGCTACAACAGTTATTGAATAAATTTTTTTTCAAGTTCAAGTTTATTTAGTTTTCCAAAAAGTTACAATGAACACCGCCTGCAAATAGCGAGCTAATCTAGGCAGACGTTGTTAAGGACATACATACACGAATTAGGTCCGCCTGAGGTTGTTTGTATTGTTTTGAAAATAATTATGGAAGTAAAGTTTTTTACTCAGACGAGTTAATGTTTAATGTTTGATTTAATTTTATTTGTATATATCTTAAAGAGGTAAATATTACCCCCGTCGAGAAGTTTATTTTTCATTTTAATTGATTTACGAATTCCTTTTGTAATCCAAGGTTTTGAAAAAGATTTAATCTTCCGCCCAGAGATTGGTTTTAATGGAGCGTGGTTATTGATCAATTTATTTAATTTATTATAAAAAGAAGAGAAAGCCTTATCAATATTAGTTTCATTACGGGAAACTATATCAACCCAAATCAATACGCTATAAGTCGTGTATAACATTTTCTTCAGTAAATTTAGAAAAATCGCGCACAAGAGGTCTGTCGGGTATTCCCTTGACTACAAGTGAGCTTGTTATATACAAAATTGCGAGAAATGGTCAGTGATATCAGAGATTATGTTGCCGCAAATATATTGTCGATTAATGAAAAAGAATTTATGTGCACGCGAGTTGGTTTGTCTATACAAGGAGCTAAATTAAGGTTCTGAAGAGTTAGAAGAAAATCTTGTGCATAGTTGCAGGAGTTAAAGTGGAGAAGATTAATGTTAGCATCAGTCATGACAAAGACGGGCTTACCAGTAGCAATAGGATTTTCTGCAGTTTCCTCAAAATACTTTAGAAACTGCTCAGGTGAATTATGCTGACGATATAAAACTCCATTTCAACCCATAGGGCCTGAAATGCTTCATTAGAGCTTTTCTCTAAAACTGCATATCTTAACTCTGAATCAATGTACATTCCGACGCCACCCACTGAAATAGGTGTCGGGACGTATTCAAAAGTGCAACCTGGGATTTCAGGATTGAAGTCAATAGAATTTGCATTTCTGATTCTCGTTTCTGCATGTTACTCCAATAACACTGAAATGAAAATTAAGTTCGTCAAGCAAATGGCTTTGGAAGTTTTCGAGATTTCCTTTTAAGCCGCTAACATTATTTAGGAGGTGCATGTCAATTTAATTAAAAAACCAATGGAACTTCTCACTAATCTCAGTAGAAGATGTTAAATATTGAACTTTAGAACTTTTAAACCATTGCTGTGCCTATCAGGAGCTCCAAGTATAAATATCACTGACAGTCTAACAGTGAGTGTGTTTCAAACCTTCACTTTTTATGAATAAAATTAGTTCTAAAATGTGTGGTATACCGGGTGGCTAAAAAAAATGTACTCCTCTTTGATTTTGTATAGTTTAAAACGTAAAAGATAACTTATATTTTAACAAGCG
>JAOCPT020590029.1:0-10407 GCA_026546935.2 Palythoa grandiflora | reverse complement strand
GTTCTTACTCGGACCATTACTTAATACTCCGCTCTTGAATGTTTACATTATTTTATTTTTAATGAAAGCATACTCCCAAACTTAAGCTTGCTAAATCTCTATATTTAGAGCAATAGGAGAAAAAAAACAGATCCCACAAGTAACAGTATGACTTGGAAAGTAACATAAATGCTCTTTAATAACAAGCATGACTGACAGCCTTGCCTAAAGAGAGCACTTCAACTGTTGAAGCAATGTCAGGGTACAAAAAACTTAGTTATGAGACAGGGCATCTGGCAAAGTGCGATTTTGCACTATTGACCAATTTCTGCACTACTTCTCACTATTTCTCTTTTTCCGCACTTTCCCGCACTTTTAACGAATTTTGTGCATTTTGCAGCTATAAGCACGTGGAACTGATGTACATTTCAATTATATTATGACCGTAACATTGTCATTTATCTGAGTTAAAAAAACTATGTGGTTTTGATTAAACAAGTAAAATATGCCAGGAAAACAAAGAAAATAACATGTAAAATTTCCACACTACTGACCTTTTTTCCACACTATTTGTCAAAAATTTCCAACTATTTCTCATTTTTGTTAGACTGCACTCTACCAGATGTCCTGATGAGACTTAGTTTATACAAAAGATTAAGGAAACTGTGTATCATTAGTTCTTTAATACCAAAAATAAGTCATTACACCTAATGTCCAGAAAAAGTTGTGTCCCAATTTGATAAACAACTGAAACTGAAAAAAAAACACAGAAAATTACAGTGGGTTATCAGTAACTTCTGGAGTACTTATAAATTTACAACAAAAATCATTATTAATAGGAATTTAACAAAAATATCTTTCTCATAACGGGATTTGTTTTACTGACATTTATTTCTGAATAAGAAGCCAAGTAAGCCATTTCCCAATTACTCCTGCTGCTCAAAAACACAAAAACAAAAACCTTAACTCGAGGCTAGGTGCTTACTTTTCATACATTTGCTGTATTTTTGAGTACTTGGCCACAACTTGATATCTTTATTTGTTAGCAGAAGATTGTAATTCGACAATGGCCTAGATTCTTTGGCTACCTGTTTGCTTTGACAACCCAGTGTTAAAAGAATCATTAAAATATTAGAACTTTATGTCAGATCAAACACAGAATATTAAGTTCAGTTCTGAAAATATAGTACAAAGATTACGATTTAATTTTTTTAGTACAAAAAATGTTACAATTGACAGCAACTTACTCATAAAATTCTGCAGCTCTTTCAAGTGAGCTCTTGATCTCTTCTGGGAAATCTCCAGGATCATGATGAAAACTTCTGCCAAAGTGTTTTCCTTTTGCATGGTAAACGTTACCAAGGTTGTATAGAGCCCGAGCTTCACCAATCTGAAATTTAACAAATACAAACTTAATACACAGTTTGTTTTTATAAGTTAATTTTGCCAGGGCTCATTTTTCTTACATTTTTTTGCAATTTCAGCCTCAATTTGTTCAGACTTATTTCTGTCAGCAATTTTTAATCAAGAAAAAACAAAATAAAACAAGGTATTCAAAAATCAAATGCCTTGCAACACACATTAATTGTAAAGCTGAATTTAGAGGCAAACTACCTACACTGTTTGTTCAACAGCCTTTACAGTGAATCTTTTTATATTTTATGATGTATCGCTAAATTTTAGTCAATTTTCTAGCACAAAACCTTTCCTAGTTATCAAGCGTCAGCCTGATCTTGTTCTTAAATTGCTCTTAAATTCTGTCAAATTTGAGCCTTGTTGTTCTTATAAAAAAAAGCATGTAATAAAGTAGCATCGTCAGTAATTAATTTTTTTGGTTAGCTCTGCGACTAGAGTTTGTACAAAACAGTTGTTTGCAAAAACAATAAAAAAGAACTTGTTTTTCTACTTCATTATGAAATTTGTGTTAGCTATTGTTTAATTTTTATCTTAGTTGGCAGCTTAACCTACCAGCTGCTCTCATGTTTTGATATTCCCTGGTTAGAATTTAGAAATTAAGCAAGCACTTAACTTTCTCCCAAACTGTAAACAGCAGATACATTATGTGCATAGTACTACAAAACAAGTTACGTTATTTTATATCTCTCTAATTTTGGAGCTATTCTGAAACATTGTATAATTTCAAACCCAAATTTTTTCAGAAGTTTTTTCAACGCTTCCTAATGCTGGTGAGCTACAATGCTTACATTAAAATATTATGTCAAAGGAATAACATTAAACTACTGTAATTGCTCACACAAATATCTGTTTGAAAGCCATTCTAATTTATTGTATAATATTTGAAATTTTTTTATTCTATAGATCTATAAGTACTGTTCTTGCAAACTTAAATCCCAAGATTTAAACAGCTTCTAAAACATAAAAATAATAATTATTCAAAATCCAGAGAATTTCAGTAGTTTTGTAAGGTTTTGTAATGTAATTACAACGATAACCTACTTACTGAACATTATTTATACATAAGCAGGGTATTCATTGACACAAAAAATTACAAGTGTATTTTACGTAAAACAATAGTTTGGGGTGTAAAAGTTTAAATGTTTTGCATCTTTGAGATGCAGAGGATTGGCAGCCATTAAAGTGAACTTTGGGTCAAAATTAAAAACATAATTAATTTTTAAGCAGAACTAGAAGTCCATTTATCCAATGCAGTACATGCTTCTTTTTATAAGAACTTAGTAAATTTTACCGAGGCTCATTGTTCTTAATTATTTGCCAACTTCAGCCTCAATTTGTTCTTAAATTTTTCTTATTTCTATGAACGGTTTTTATCAAAGAAAACATAAAATAAAACAAGGTACTGGAAAATGAAATGCCTTGGGCCACACATGTATTGTACGGCTAAATTTAGAGGCAAACTAGTTTCATTGTTTGTTGAACAGTCTTTTCAGTGAATCTTTTTATGTTTATGCTGTGTTGCTAAGTTTTAGTCAATTTTCTACAACAAAAACATTCTTAGTTATCAAGCCTCAGCCTGGGCTTGTTTTTAAATTGTTCTTAAATTTTGGCAAATTTGAGCCTCGTTTAAATTTCTCTTATAAGAAAAATTGCATGTAATGATGGCAAAAGAGGCTGAAGTTTAAAATCAAAATATATTGTAAGCTGGTTAAACTATTCCCCTTGTTTAGATGGGATTCCTGTTGGTTCACTTGGAACCCATAATGAAAGGAAAAAAGTCTTCAACTAAAATCCCTGTATATGTAGCGTTCCAAATTTTGGATTGCAACAAAATAGCAAAAAAAAAAAATAAAGAGAATACAGAAACCCCCTCCCCCCACCTATGGGATCACATGTTTTTGTACCTCAGCAAAACCAAGAGGGCACTGCATTCTTTTATTTTCCACTTGTTTCAGTGCACTTTTAGTTTCTGATCCCAATTATTTTTAGCATCTGAATGTGTAATTTAAATTCATAATAAAGTGCACTTTAGAAGTTTGGGATTTTCATTTTTTATCTTGAAATGTTTAGCACACATTCAAAATCACTTTCAAAATCTCATCTTTCAATGTCAAAAACTAGGCAGCACTCAGTATCGAATATTAATGAGAAGCAAATATTGTCACACTTTTCTAGAATAACGAAGTACTTTACATATTTTAATCTATATCAACTGGCAAACAGAAAAAACTTTTACAAATCTTAAAAACTAAACAGTCAATATTGAATTTTTAAAAATAAGGATTAAATTTGAAAAGTTGCGAGAAATTTCTAGAAAGAAAACTCTCACAAGGAATTTTTTGTGCTACTTATATTATATTGATATCAAAACAAAGTTCTAGCAATCTGTTATTAACTTTGAATAAGTTACATGCACAGTTCTCTGCAATATAACAAAAATATCTGTTTTTTTATAATGAAACTATTGTCTTGAAGTTGAAATGAAACTGGAATTTTCAGAATTAAATGTCAAAACTGTATCATCATTATCTGGAACTGTCCAAGTTAAGCCTAATATTTTTTTCAATTAAAAATAAGGAGAAAAAACTTAAACCCATAAAATTTAAAAATTAAATGCATCATTTTCTATATTTAAAAAATATTCTATTTTTAAAAACATGTATATACATAATAATTTTGATAGAAATTATTATACAAAAAGTTATATTGAACAAGGTGAAGTTTATATATGCCAGCCAGCAGTAGCTATAAATGAATATAATTTAAACTGTTCGGTTTTTAAACTTTTTAAATACTTTTTATTTTAAGGTGTTAGAAAAGTATAGATTTCAAAAAGTCCATTTAAAGCAGAAATTTGGCTAATGAGCAGAAAAATCTTTGATATGTGTCCTACAAAGTTTAAATTGAATTGCAACAATTTATTGAATGTAGCTTTTGGAAGTCACATCACTTGGTTAAAATAAATATTAGCATTTTCTGTTTGTTTCTATTGAGAAATGCCACATGCATGCTTTGGTAACCACTTAGCAGTTTTGGAAATCTTTTCTATTTTTCCCATTCAATGTTTTTCTTTGCGAACTATTTCAATTTCTTTTTAGTTACGTGTTTCTTAGGCTTAGCCTTAGGTACAGATTATACCAGATTCAACTAAAAAGATCTTTTTTCTTGAATCAACAATCTTAGTTACGCGCGCAACAACGCGGATATGCTTCGGGTTTGACCTCAAATTAAATCCTTCTCCGCCACACCACATCCATTTCGCGTTAAATTTTATAATAATGGCGAAACCGACAACTGAGATTGTAGCCTTCGTAAAAATAAAAGTAAACTTCCTTCACCGCCGGCCAAATGAAACCACTAGAACTCATAATATCTGGCGGAAGGAACTTAGCAATTACCCAATTTCTTCTTAAAGGCCGTGATCTGTGCCAGATTTACATTTCTCCTACACTTTGTCAGTCAGACTGCGACTTGTGTGAAATTAACATCTGAAATCGAAACCTTTGAAATTACCCAGAAAAATACAAGTATTCAATTAGCGAAATGCGAAAAGCAAATCCCTTACAATAGTTGAATGCTGATAAATATCAGTCTGTGCTTTGAAGAACAACAATCTTAGTAAAAATGTAGTGTTTATGATTTCTATTTGACATAGTGCGGGTATTAACGCCACCGTAATAAACTTCAGAAGTCAAAACGCACAAGAAAGTGAAAGTCGCTCAAAGACATGTATGTGGTAATGATAAATGTCTCGAACAAAGACAAGCTCATTGAAACCATAATAAACTTAAGGAGCAACAAGCGAGCTAAAATTAAAATCCCTACAGACTTTCTGATTGATATTTGATTGTGTGTAAAGATTGAAAAACCACAAAATCTCCGGCACAACAAAGAAGAAACTGCCAGATGAAATGAATTTCAAAGAAATGACGAAAATGGACTCCGCATTGAATGTTTCAAATACCAAGTTAACTACAGCGTGTGAAATTCAGCGTTGAAATCTAGCATGTATACAATTTGGGCGACCCATAGTGAATGAGATCTATCTTTTATTTTTATACTCTACGTTTCTCATATTACAAACGCTTAACAAAATTCCACAACATCCTTACATACCTTGTCACTGAGTTCACGGGAAATATCCAAATGTCTTGTACAGCACACAATTGCTTCATCAAATTTACCCAAAACTTTAAGCGTATTACCAAGATTTCCACTCGCTTTTGCTTCTCCGACGCGATCCCCCAATGTCCTTGCCAAAGTCAAATCGTGGCGATGAAATTCCAGAGCTTTTTCATATTCTTGTAGATAGAAATAAGCATTTCCTAGCTGACTATAAACTGCGCTAAGTGTTTTTAGATCCTCCGTGCCGACCTGGACAGCAGCTTCAAAAAATCCAACCCCAGCACGACAGTCACCGGCCTTACACAATCTTTCTCCCTCCAAGGCTAACTCCATACATGAAGCTTGAACAGCCATTGAGGAACACAGCGTAACGATATCCACTTGGCAACGATTCTTTAGCGTTTAACTGTTAAGTCAAAGTGCCCTGTTAGTTTCAGTTTGTGGATTCAATAACAGCTAATTTACAAAGACGCACCTTAAAGTGGCATGCACGCTAAATCCCTTTTCACATTGCACAGTTAGTGGAGCATGTTCTGATTCGGGGCAATTAAGCAGGTACAATTCGTCAATTATTTGTAACTCCAACGCTCTTATCGTAGGACGATTCTGTCTTTTCAAATCGCGTCGTGACTCATGCAATCGAAAATCTCTGACTTTGAGTTTATGTGCTGATGCTTCATGAATCGCACCTCTGAGTTCTCTAGTAACGAAGATTTACAAATCAAACAAACTTCAGCTGGAAATCGAAAATTCGTTTTGAGGCGACTTGCATAAATTTAGCGCCAAAGTTTACTAGAGCCAGTTTCCTTATTCACGCGGCATTCAAAATGGCAGCCTTGACGTTAAGTGTTGTGATGCAAATAATGTCATTGAAACGAGTGGTGTAAGGGCCCTTTTCAATTCGAAATTTAGTTAAATTCAAGAGCTAAATTATGACAAAGAGAGAAGGAGAACAACTAATACAGGGTATCAGGACAGCTGTTAGTGAAAATCAGCACAAAAGTGTTAATATTCAATTTTCAAGACCCGAAACATTTCACGTGTTACAAGATTCGAACCTAAAAGAAGAAAATATTGGAAAGAAAAGTGCAAGAAATGAATTTGTTTTACAAGACCAGATCACTGTAGAAGTATCGGGACAAAATTCAGCGTGTAAAAGTGAAGAAATTTTTGACATAGAAGACTGTATTAAAAAAGTAAGCAGTAGTTCTGAATGCGAACAGTCGCGTGATACAACCACTGTTAAATGTAAAGACATTTTGGAACAGAAAAACTATAATGAAAATTCAAGTACCAATATTGTGTTTTCAAATGGGGAAATGCGCCAAAATAAGAATAAAACAAATAGTGATTCGCGGCGACTTAACGAAAAAACTAAAAGATGGCCAGTAAAATGTGACCAGGAATGCAAGAATTCGTGGGAGACAAGCAGAGAAAACACGGTTGAAAGGAGTTTCAAAGCAGAGGGTGCTGATTTTTCGGCAGTAAAAGACGATGCAAATAACAAAAAAGATTGTACTTTAAAATTAGGGCAAGTTTCCAAAGCACAAGTAACAGGTGAATACTGTAAAAATATGGAGGAAGAAATTGAAATTGACGTAATTGGCGGGGAGGGAATACAGCTATCATGTAACTCTGCCTCTGCTGTGGTAAATTGTTCAGAAATAAACGGCTCACTTGCTGAGACAAATACTCACTGCAAGAATGATTTAAATAAACAATTAACAAACAAAGACAGCACGATGAATGACCTAGACCTTGAAGTGTTTGTTAATGGTGACTCCTGCCAAATATCGGCAGTGCCTATAGCCAGACAAGATGAGTCCAGGATAACTACAAAACAGCATCAAAATTTAGAACTTGAATATGCTGTAAAAGAGTCTAGCGATGCAAAGAATAGTTTTGCAGCTAATGCAGGGACCTTGTTCAGTGACTCACCTAGTACAAGTATAGTGGAGCAAGGGAATGCTACCTACCAGTTAGATCTTTCTTTACCAATGGATGAAGATATGGAAAATGATGGGGACGGATATAACAGGTTCTATTTTGAATCTGATAACTTGGCACTGAAGGGTAATGAACAGTAAGTGACAACTGAAAGTATAATATTGATGATACGTTATACTGCAGCCTTGTAAACAGCAACTAGTTGTTTTCAATATCTGATCTGATAGTATTTTTCCTTACTGCAGTAGATTTCTGCACTATCACTCTTAACCTCATTCTGAGTACAACATGCAAGCTTTTTTAAGACTTTAGTTACTGTAAACCATTCTTGAATTTAATGCAAAGCACATGCATCTTTTAATTGAAATTCCAAAAATTGGCAAGGGACTTAACATTTATCTTTGAAAAATGAGTTTGAATTTTTTGCAGACTTTCATCAGATCTAAAAATATTTTATCTTTAATATTGTTATTCCCTAACATCTTTTGAATTCTGTCCGTCCCTTTAAGTTAAGTAAAAATCCTGCCCAGAGAATTGAAAGGTCCTTTTTTAGTACCAGGCAATCAATATCTCCCGGGGGGACTCCAAACTTTTTGAGGTGGGGATGCTCATCGGAAAATTTCAGTGGAACCCCTAAGAGGTACCAATTCAGGCGTGGCTCATATCGATTTCAAACCCAAAGAAGTACTATCCATAAGTGCACATGCAGACAACATTTCAATCAATTTAATGAAGCTAAAGATAACATCACCGAATACTTAGTAAATACGTGATTTTATGTTTCTGTTTTTATGATAGTGAGGAAGCCCTAAAAGGTACCGTAATGTATGAAAATGTCAACTTTTCATCTATGGCACCCTAAGCAGTACCAAATCCTTGAGTTTTTTTATACCAAAGAGGTACAACAAGCACCCCACCCCAAAAAGTTGGGATTCCCCCCCCCCCTTCCCCAGGCAATATCTAACTTCTCCTTACATGACTCAAATAAAGTAATACAACTGGTAATGAGAAATAAGGAATTGCTCAGCTGGAATAAGTTGTGGAGCTTGAAAAGCTAAGTTCTCCTAAACTGCTTAATATATAGAAAAAAATATGGATTTGGGAGAATTTACCAGCACGTCATTTGTCGTGTTTGGAGCTTAAGGGGATAAATTCGGAAAACTCTTTTTCACAGAAACATCAAATTTTCATATAAAAGTTTCACTTGTTTACTTTAAAAATAGCTCTTTCTCAATGATATGCACACCCTCTATGAGCAATTAACACTTAATATTGCAGTCTAAGACTAAAGAGCGGTTTTTGCAGCCGACATTTCAGTTTGCCTTCAACATCAAAACAAACTTTACACATCAGTATTCATTGCATATTATAAGAATTTTTATTTATAAAAGTACAAGTGAAAACTAAAATCATAGTGCTTTTTACAGTCATCAGTTAAATTTATAATTTGTACAATCATGCATATAACACTGAGCAATGGCATCATTATCTTGCTTGAAAACACCAATTTTTCTTCTTTAGGGCTTGAAATAATTTCTGGAAGGTTGTCCAGCCAACTCAAATTTAGTTCAAACATGCCTTGTTTCTGACCAGTCAATCTAAGAATCCCGAATAAAAAAAAGCTTGCTAGGATCCATCTGCGTAGCTTTTTTTATTTGGGATTCTTAGACTATTATTTTGGGAGCCTCTGCGGAGGAGAGAGTCAAAGTATTGGGTAAATGTGTATTTATTTAAGAACAAAGTAAAACCAAAAATATCAATTGTATGTACAAAAAATTAATGCCAAGACAGTTTATGGTGTTTTGTCAACAAATAGTAACAGAGTAATGTTTGATTTCACTGTTATGTTGTGACTATTAAAATTGTGTCCATTTTGACAGTCCTGAACAGTAAAAGGCTGCCATTATAGAAAGTTTACTAACACAGCAATTGAAACTTGACAGAGAAAGACAATGCAAAAAATAATGATTGTTCTGATACTTGAGTTGACCAGTCAAGATACGACAGGCTACGGAAGGTTTTGACCAGTCAAGTCGCCATTCTGAAGCAATTTGTCCATTGACTGGCTACTACTTTGATAGCTCAGTTGGTTAGAGCACTGCTGCAACAGTATCACAGAGGTCACAGGTTCAAATCCTGCTTGCAATTACTTAAAGTGAATTCATAACTGCAAAGGTTGTATCATAACGTTCTTTGAAGATTAATGAGTATTGATCACTGATTTACATTTGCAACTGAAGATAGCACAAGTAGCACAAGTAACAACAGTGAAACTGAGACAGTTTTTAGTGTTCAAAGAATTTAGTCAGTTTTGAAATTCTTTCTTTATGTGTTAGTAAAATCTTTGTTCCCCTCTTTTTAGTTACCATCTCCTTCTGCAGACACTGGTTGCCCTCGAATCACAAAGGATTCAATCAATTAAGGTGAAATGAACTGCTCAAACAAATCTTTGAGTTAGTGTTTAAGTCATTTGTCAGAGTCTGCAGTTAGTAGATACTGTAACAGTAGCAAGGTGTCCTCCTCTAGTTTAAATTCTTGTTGTAGTTATAATATAATCTCTTTTCTCTTGTATGTTTTATCACAGACAGTTTGTAACTTTTCATCCTTTCTCTGTTAAATATTCTCCCCATATAACCGATCAAAACAAAGTCATATATAATCAAAATAGAGTTCTGGTTGCCTGGCTCGTAAAGCCCTTTTGGTTATTCCAGGCAATCATATTCAGGGCCTCTGATAAAGTGCGATAAAAAATTCGAAATTATGCGGAAATTCAGGGCTCAATATTGCGGTAATTCAAGGCTCATTATGTGGTAAATTATGCGTTTTTTTAGCTTACTTTTAGCTTTTATACAAAGTTCAAAGGATACAATCTCTTCTGTGCCCTTACAAATGTATTTTATGCAACAATAAATAAGAATAAACTACACACTTCCTCAAATG
>JAOCPT020589990.1:0-10408 GCA_026546935.2 Palythoa grandiflora | reverse complement strand
ATTAATCAGTAGCCCAACCTCTCTAATAAAGCTCCTCTCTAATAGCTGCACCTCTCTCTAATCCCTCCCCGTCACCATCCAGAAGGCCTTAAATTTTTAATAAGCCTTATGTACGGGAGCTTATTAAGCCTGGTTCGCACTTGTAAAAAAAGCACAAGCGTAAGCACAAGCACAAGCACAAGCACAAGCGTAAGCACAAGTACAGGAAAATCCAAGTGTGAACATGCTTGAAATAAGCACAAGCACAAGCACAAGAAAAAGAAACATTTTCCTTTCTCTTGTGCTTGTGCTTATGATTATTTCGTTTGTTTCACCAGTGTGAGCATGCGTGAAACAAGCATAAGCAAAGAACACAACACACAGTCCACTTTACGCGTGCGTATTTTTCATCAGTTTTCTTGTGCTTATTTCACCTGTGTGGACATAGTTTCGTTATGCATGTGTTTGTGCATATTTCAAAAGTGTGACCAGGCTTTAGAGCGTTTATGTTAATAATTTCTGTTTAGTCTTACCATGCGTTTAGGATCCTTACTGGTGAACACTTATTCCGTGTCGTACATTGACACCTTAGATAACGGGCAAATACAGAACGGTATCTTTGGCTGCGGGCGCAGTATATGTAGGGGTTAAAACATGAATTGAACATGGCTATGGTTTGAAACCACTGTAACCGTCTGATGAACAAAACACTGGAATCGCGCCAACCTTCCAAGGACGAAAACACAATGAAAGGAAGCCAACAAAGCAGGAATACTCCGACAACGATAGCAATTGTCTTCGTGGCTTTGTTTTCTCTTTTTGGCTGAATTTCGCGTTCACTAAAAGAAAATTAAAACTAAACTTAGCCCAAAAATTAGGCCCGATTGTTCAAAAGCCAGTTAACACTAACCCTAAGTTAGAATCTTAATCCATACACCTGTTTCCAACATTATGTGGGTTGCTTTAGCTGCAATTAATACTTAATTTTATAGCGGTCTCTAATATGGCCTAGTTTAAACGTCAAATTGATATGGCCCAGTTTAAGAAAAATAATAATAATAATAATAATGATAATAATAATAATAATAATAATAATAACAGTAATAATAATAATGATGATGATGATGATAATGATAGTAATATTAATATATTAATAATTCTATAATCTTGTAGAGTGCTAAAACTGCACGACACGAGTTTGCACATAACTGCTGAGACTCATTAAAGCGCATTGTTTTCCTCTAGATACGTCGCTTAAATGACGGTTATCTTGAAGAAAACTTGCACTAACAAATAAATTAGTATTTAACATTGTAAAATTGTTTGAATTTTTCTTCGCTTTCGTCGACAAATACAGCAAATTTCAACTGTACAAAAAGTTAGAAGGAGACGGACAGTCAGGACGGTTACCATTGAGCAATGTAATACGTGTTCACAAAATCATCCATCACTCGCCAGCCTGTCCTCATATCGATTTTGAATCTGTCTTTTGACACTCGTGCCCAAACTTACTCTGCCAAACTGAACACGGGCAGCCGGTCACAACGCTGCTCGTTCGCTACGCTTGCTCACCGCAGCTATTATCATTATTATCATCACTATCATCATTATCATAATTATCATAATTATCATAATTATCGTCATCATTATTATCATTATGGTCATCACTGTCATCATTGTCATCATTATTAACATTATTATAATAATCATTATGATAATTACAACTCCTCAAATCTGATTGGCCTATTCTGGACTCAATATTTCTGTAATTGCCTTGGAACGCTATCTGATAGCAAAACTCTGTTATCAGCTACTTGTTATCGGCTACCTGTTATCGGGACAGTTGAATGAACCAATCACAATCCGGGCTTCCGGATTCTGACCAGTCAGCAACAAGTAGTGATAAAAGACAGAAATGGACTCCACTCATTCCCATTACCATTACAAATGTTATGAAAATTAGTAAAATGTGTTTTTGTCTGCAAAGATTTTGTCTTTCAGTTTAGGTTTTGGAAAGAGTAATGATTACAACTGAAGTTGGTAATAGGACTTCGTGTTTGTCCAATTTTGTCTGTTATCGTTACTTGTCATTAAACAAAATTGGATACGCGCTTCGCGTAATAATAACAGACCGAATTGGACTCCACTCAGCGATATTACCATTACTTATCATTATTATCATTATCATTGATGGTTAATTGGCCAAGTTAAAAAAAATATTTCCTAAACTTTGCTCAATAGTTTGATAGAGAGACTGGTTTTTCTAAGTTCCCGAATCTTAGGATAGACCTCCGAGTTTATAGGTTTATGTTTTCTAAACATGAAATTCTATTTAAATATATGGTATTGTTACCTGTCTTTGTTAAATTAGATTATTCCATTTTGAAGTAGCAAGGAGACCATTGTTGATAATTACCTATCGACTCTGGTGCGTGGTCCTCTGTTGGAAGTAGATGCCTCTTTATCAAGGTGTGTTTGTATTGTTCCAAGAGTATAACTTTGTTTTTTCCTCCTTATAGCAACTGCTAATATGTAGACGTACAGAACAACTGTTGTAACTAACGAAAAAGTGCAATAAATCCACAAGAAAAGTGCGTTGGGTTCTTTGCTTGTCGTTGTTATGGAAACCGTATACTCCACTGTATACTCCAAGGCAATTCCCAAAGAAAGTGACCAAGCCATTGCAACCATTATCAATGTTTTTTTTGTGGTGGCGAAAAGTTTATATTTAAGAGGAAATCGAATTGAGAAGAAGCGGTCAACTGATACTACTAAAATGTTACTCACTGAAGCCAGCAGTGAAAAATAGCCAATCAAAGCCTTTATTTTATCGAACATCGTCGCTCCATAGTTGTTCACGTAATAGATAAGCATAGGCTGACTGACTACATTCACTAGTAAGTCTGCACATGCTAAACTTGCAATAAAAAGGTCAGGTTTGGTTTGGATGTTTTTATTGTTGACAACTGCAGCGATTACGAGAAGATTTCCTAAAGTTCCTATTGGACTTGAAATACCATTAAGCAGCGATAAAGTAATAATTTCACTTGTACTTAATTCCAATTTTGAATCAGGTGCAGTGGAGGTTAAGTTACCCAGAGTTGAGTTTTTGCCAATGCTGTTTTTCCACATTTTTTCGTTTCGCTGTTGAACGAGTTATGGTAGAAACACCTGTTGAAAAACGAAAAATTATGTCACAACTATAATCACCATTCTTTCCATGATCGTTCTATAAGGGCCGATCCGCACTAGCAGAAAATAAAGTTGTTTGTTTAGACAAATTTTCTGTCATCACCAACCGTCAACAAGTGCGGATCAGTCTGTCGCGACTTGACAAATTTTGGCAGAAGAGGAAAAATCTTCAAACGCACCGCCGACAAAATTTGTCCCGGGTAAAAACTGGAACATACGCGTAACCTCTGTAGGTTTAAGCGAGACCATCATTTGGATCGCATTACTTTGACGCGTAGGGGTACGCGATAATGCGATCCTGCAGGCTTTAGTTTGCTTAAGCGAGACCTCACGCTGTGTTTAGATAGTACTGTAGTACATTATGCGTAACAAAACACTACTTTGAAATATGGAGGGCGAAGGAAGAAGTAGCGAGAACTCAATGTCGCTTTTGAATTCGGAAGACAATAATATTGCTTTAAGTAGTCCGTTTGGAAGAGATATATTTATATATATATCTATATATATAGTCAGAGATATATAGATATCTATATATGTAGAGAGAGATAGTTTGAATAAAAGAGGGTTCTCCAAATGACGAGCTCCCAGTAAACAGGATCCTTGGGATACAATACCGTCACTAAAAATTTAATTCGAAATACACATGAAGAACGGCGACGGCAAACTGTTTAACTGTCCGGCTTTATTTTAAAAACTACGTTTCGACCATTCGGTCTTCTTCAGGTTAAAAATGCTGGCAAATAACTACGGTTTAAAAATGCTTATATATACCATATTCTATTTACAATTAAAAATCTTAAGTTACTAAAATACAATTAAAATATTGAACAATGTAAGGACAAAACGATATGCTAATGAAAGCCAAGCTAATTAAGAGGTATGTATTGCAAAGAATTCGGTTCTTAGACCAAAATTCTTTCCTTTTATTCAACCCATGAGGGTGCAAAGTACATAACTGCGCCGTCCAATAGGCCTCCCTGGTCAATAAAATACTTTCTTGGTGGGAATCATTTCTAAAGTTGCTGATTGTTTCGATATCAATAAAGGAAATATCTGAAAGTTGGTGCTCCGAAGAGTTGAAATGAGTAGCCAATTCAGCAACTTTAGAAATGATTCCCACCTATAAAGTATTTTATTGACTAGGGAGGCCTATTGGACGGCTCAGTTATGTACGTTGCACCCTCATGGGTTGAATAAAAGGAAAGAATTTCGGTCTAAGAACCGAATCATTACAATACATAATCTTAATTATCTTGGCTTTCATTAGCATATCGTTTTGCTGAACACCTTATTGTCCTTACATTGTTCAATATTTTATTTGTATTTTAGCACTTATTGTTAGTTTAACTTAAGATTTTTAATGGTAAATAGAATATAGTATATATAAGCATTTTTAAACCGTAGTTATTTGCCAGCATTTTTAACCTGAAGAAGACTGAATGGTCGAAACGTATTTTTTAAAATAAAGCCGGACAGTTAAACAGTTTGCCGCCGCCGTTCTTCATGTGTATTTCGAATTATATATTCATTTGGAACAGGATACGCGTATGGTATGCAAATGGGTTACGCGTATCAGCGTATGTTCCAAATGATGACAGCCCAAATCAGTACGTACTTTATTGAATTAGACGTTTTGAGGGTTTTGTCCTGTTGAAGTTCAAAACCTGGAACGTGTATGATTAATATAATTCATATTCATTCAGACATTTCTGTGCGCGCGCTCATGTAGTAAAGCTCGAATATATATGGACATTCAAAAACCGTACGCAAATGGTTGACTAAACCCTATCAAACTGTAGAAAAAACCTGGCAAACCTCATTAATTTTAAAGAAGCCCAAGTAATATATTCTATTTCTAAAGATTACTCCTCGAGTTGTATCTTGGCTCGCCAAAATACTGCCGACTAGTAAAAATATTCAGCGATATTGGCAGCCAAACCGCCTAATATAATGTATATATTTATTCAGAAAGATGAATTGTTCGTTTCAGACGAATTGTTATATAAGACTGAAGACAAATTATTCGTCCAGATAACATTTGCAGTTAACAGCTAGACCAACTTTAAGTTCGTCTGAAGACGAACTCTTCGTCTAGATAAATACGGAGAAGAACTAAAAGTAAAACGTCGCAGTTAACAAACCAAGCCGGCAAACCTACTTCAGTTCATCTGTTTAACAGACAAATTACTCGTCTACGAGACAACTGTCCAAAATTAATGAGACGTACGAACTAAAGTCAGTCTGATAACTGCGACTTTTTACTTAATCTCCCTATTTACCTAAACGAATAAATCGTCTCAGTCGAGTAAATCGTCTTTCTGATTCTAGGCAAATACAGCTATTTTATTACCGCTTGCTGCGTCCCGCTTTTAATTTATCCAGAACATTCGAAGAATTCTTCTCAGAAGAGTAATCAACTCGTCTTTCTGGATTAATACTGTCAGATCCGATTATTTATAAAACGGAAGACTTACTGTTGAAATGTTTACATGGATAGTAAGTTTAACCAATCTACAAAAATCCTAAACCAAGCATTTTTCATTCCGGCATACAATGGCATACGCCATCCACGTACCCGAGAGCAAAACGTAGGCTGAGCGTGGCTCTTTTCTAATAAATACACTTGTTTATGTGAGTCATACTTAGTACTACTCCTAAGTAAGTAAGTGCTATATTATGTCGGAGCATGAAATAAGAGTACTCTCAGTTCAAACGAAGAAACAAACCTCTGGAGTTGTTTTGGTTCGACCGTGGTCCAAGGCATAATAACTCCCCCAGAGCCATCCGTGCACGTATCTGGCGAGAATTTCTCCGCTATGACTGTTACCTGGACCTTGGAATCTCTCTGTAGAATGCAAACAGCGGTAGAGAGACCAATAACGCCGGCACCGACAACAGCAACGGAAGCCTCCATGTTACATAATAACTCATAGTATCACCACAGGTACCTGCTCGCATTTGCTACCACACGCACTAGTCGTCCTGTGGTCAATCTGTCCGAGTAGGCTTGAGTACGACTGAAATTTGGATTAGCTGGCTATAGCGCGCAGTACATTGATTAGGCGTAGCCAACCTTTCACTCCCCAGGGCCTTGCAAGGGGTTTCGGCGACAAGCGACACCGATCCGAAATCGCAAAAAATGTTGCGACAATTTTGTTCCGAGAACACCGACAGCCGATAGAACCTGCAGAAAAAAAAACGCGACAATTTGCGACAGCGACACCCTATCTTTTCACTTTGAAGCAACTGCCCCACAAACCCGATGAATGTCCAACACGAATTTAGAGTGGTTAATCGGTAAACCAAAAGGTTATAAGGAAGTGCTTTCTTGTAAAAAAAAATAGAAGATTGGGGGGAGGGGGGGGGGTGACTGTGGATATGTGTATAAAACTGGATGTGGTGGGGAAACTACTTGATTTTCTGAGTTAATGTGCTTTGGAGTCTTACGTGGGAGATATATTTTATGCGGTTCGGAAAGAGATTACCGTTTGCTGCGTGCGTGTTTTCAAGGGATGATTGTTCGATCTGTCGTCTGTGATGTAGTCAGTGTTGATTGACGAGTGCCAAATTTTAGCTAGTAGAGAGTGTCTGAGCTGTGTGGGAAATTTTGCTGTCTAAGGGGGTGTGGGTTAGGATCAAGTTTTGGTGTGGTATTTAATTATGTTGTGCCGAGGCAGAGGCATGGACATTACTGGAACGTTTTGAGAATTATAAGTCTGATGTGTGACGCGCAATAAGAGCTTTTAATGATGGGAATAATGTGTGTATTGGGATGGGGTTAGGGTGGGCGTGGTTGGGGTAAAGGAATTGGTCTCATTTGGTTGTTGCGGCATTTGATTCTGCTGATAATGTAACGAAGCGGACGGGTGTCATAATACTTCATAGGAAATTTTGATGAGAGTTGCAAAGACGTGTGTTGTTGTCAGCAAACTTCAAGTAAACAAATTATCATCGCCGTCGAAACGTCCGCTTTTACAAATTCCCACGGCGATGATAATTTGTTTATCAACATTACTTGAAGTTTGTATCTACTTGCCGACGCAATGAATAGTTTTTTCAAAAACTATTTATTGAAAGTGTTGTCGTCAGCAGTTGTATGTGGTATAGGTATGTGGGAGAAGGGTGGGGTTAGAGCTTGTTTTGCTTTTATTGCATTGAGCGATTACTGAGGTAGGTGCGCATGTAGTGTGGGGGTCTACTAAGAGGTTTCTTTGGGCTTTTTGCCGTGTAGGAAATTGGTGTGTGGATACTGTTCGTGTGCATAGATATTTTAAAAAGCCTATGTTAAAGTGACTGTCAGGCCTTATCAACATTTGTGACGCTTTCGCTATCTTGGATAGAAAACAAGGCAGGACGGGCGAAACAAAAAAAGATGGCATTACGTTGGGAAAATGTCGAATTTTCTTGGTTGAAGTTAACATTAAATTAAACGGAAGTTGATTGATTACAAAGCGTCGCACGGAACTTTTGACATGACGAAATTTATATGATTTTCGGAATGGGAGTTTCCGTTTTTAAAGCATTTACAACTTTAAGCTTTGTATAAGGCAATGATTGAGTATATTTGAGCTTTTGAAAATGTAAACGAGTTTAAATTGAGTTTTTTATTGCGCTCTGATCGATGTTTTGAAGCCGAGTTGCTCTGTCGGTAAACAATTAGGCCCCGTCGACACTAATACGAATACGATCGTATCCGTATACTTTTTGTCGCGTTTAGGCCTTCCGTCCACACAAAAACGCAAATCGTATTCACCGGATCCGCATACTTTTGAAAACGCTCTCGAAAGTGAAGCAAAACGGATCCGCATTTTTTGATCCGCCCAAGCGTATCAGTGTAGGCGGTCGGATCCGAATAAAAATGAAAACGATGACGTCAATTGTACCTAAAATACTGCAGGCGCGCCTTTTCAAGCATTCGCAAAAGTAATAGACATGTCATGAAAAGTTTACACAGCGTGACATGGCGGATTCGATGCGTTTTAGCGTGTACGGTCGGATACGATACGAAAACGCTAGTGTGGACGCGAATCAAGTTATGCGTTTCGGTATAAAAGGTCCGAATACTTTTGGATCCGCACTAGTGTGGACAAGGCCTTATAATAAAAAAGCGGTATTCCTGGAGGTAGTTTATATGCAGTTTAAGGACATGTACATTAACTTGCTGGACTTGAACAGGATTCGAACCTAAGCCTATAACCGCGCAATGATGAAGTGAGTCGAAACCTGTAAAGCCTGGTTCACACTTGCAACATAATGACATAACGACACTAGCATAACGACATTAGAAGGCCATTATGCCGTTATGTTTGAAGTGTGAACGTGTTGAGATAACAACATAATAGCAACATAACGACATGGACTTAACGACATAAAGAAAAAACTGATCTTTTCTTCCTTTCTATATGTCGTTATGTTTATGTTGTTATGACGTTATTGGTGGATTGTGGAAGGAAAAAAACGAGTGTGAACTAACTTTGACATAATGACATAGCAAGGAACCAATCAGAACGTCTAAAAGTCTTTTGGACCTAGTCTTTTCCCTGGTACAATTTTCAAAATGGTGGCTTCTTTGGAGGATGTCGATAGTGGCCATGTTGAAATAGAATTAATGTGGATGTTTGCAAACTGCGGTTCAGAAATACCCTATCCTATATGACAAAACCTTGAAAAAATTCAAAGACTGCACAATGAGAATTAAAGCGTTACGATAGTTGCTAAAAGCATTATTTGACGTCGTCGTCACAGTGAATTTAAAACAAAAATATAGGCGAATGCAACAAGGATAGTTGCCTCCGCCATCTTTCATTTCGTTGCTAGAGGTAATTTCGTTGTGCTGGTGTTCACATTTGCGGCATACGTCGGTGAGCTTCCTGTGTCATTATGGCGTTATGTCGTTTATGTCATTATGCCACAAGTGTGAACCAAGCTTTAGAAGTTTTTCTCTCTATTAGGTTGATCTTTGTCTTTAAGACAAAAACAGCAATCAGTGTGAAGTTATTTGTACCAAGGTTTTACTGAAGCGATGAATCTTCAGCATAAATTAAACTTGTGAATGTGACCTCTGCTCAGTTTGCAGTTAAACTGAGATCGTTTCGTAAAGGCGAAATGACTTTGAATAAAATAAAACCAAAACCAACCGGGCTGTTTTTGAAAGTTACGGCAATAAAACTAGAATTTAAACACAGGTAGTTTATTGTTCTACTTAATTTTTGCATTTATTTAACAGTGAAAATATTTAACTTAGTTGTTAAAAGCTACTCTTTATAAATAAATTTATGGCGATTGCTCGAGTTTGAGTTCAACTGATCAAGATAAGAGACAGATTTATTATTGATATAGTCTCCATTTTGTTATTGAATATTAAGTTGGTCCAGTACTTGTTCAACTGATAATTGTTGATAACAAAACTCATTAGTTACTTATTTATTACATTTTCAACCTCGAATATTGCATTTTAGCGTTCTGATTAGTTCATTAAATCTCGGTTATCAGTTCACATACCACAGTAACCTTATATGGAAACATAATTTTCTGGTCGTTTTGCAAAATTGAGTCAGATATCAGTAGAACTTGTCTTGTTGAATATGAGCTTGGAATAGCCTCGTCGGCTATGTATTTAACAAATAGATTCCATGTTGGCGTGCGTCTGTTCAGCAATAGATAACAGATGACGTTAAACTGTGGTAAGAACAACAAAGTGGCACACGAGGCTATAGCCGAGTGTGTAACTGATGTTCTTATCACATTTTGACGTCCTCTGTGATCTATTACTGAACAGAAGCGCACAAAAAGATGGAATATGTTTGTTTTATATAATAAAAGATGAAAAACATCATAGGCGAAAACCAATCAAAATGGAAGTATAACTTGGGTTATTATATAACATCTCTTACCCAACATTGTACACGTTAGTGGAATAATTATTAAATATACACTCCTATTATTTGGCCATCGAAGCTTAATAAAAAATATAAGACAAACAACAGAAATAAACATATTCGTTAAAAGATTCATTTATGAACTTGACGTTTTTATCTTTCAACACACATTTTCAAAAGTATAAACCGTTAAAATTTAACTGGGTCCTAAAAAAACAATACAAAACTAGTAAAGTGACAACTTGTCGTCGCTCGAGATATTTACACAAGTTCTTGTATCAATAATGTTTCTTTAGTTTTGCAATGTTGGTCTGTTCTAACGGATGCGAGAATTTCAAAGTGATCACTTGATGTTATGT
>JAOCPT020589953.1:0-10409 GCA_026546935.2 Palythoa grandiflora | reverse complement strand
GGGTACGAAACATTTTCATGTCATCCGATTGCACGCATGTGCAATGGATGACATATTGTGAGGAGTCGAATTTGTCACTCACTCACTCCACTGTTAGCTCGGGGAAAAATTCCATATATGGCAACAAAAGTGTAAATGCGTGCGTCATCGAAAAAATTCCTCCTTGCGTTAGCGGGGTATAGAACAGGATTTTGTAGTTAAAGATTGAATATTTGCCGTCGATTTTACATACAAAACGCACACATAGTGACAAAAAGAGTGTCTACAGAAAAACGGATCGACTGATCGAAGGCTTATTTCGGAATTTCATACGTTTTTTATGTGGCTGTCGTCAACTCTTATCGTCGTTTAACCCCAGCTTAAGTGGGAAATCCGTTTTGAATGAAATTTCTGTTTAATACCTCCGAAATTGTTTTTGTTTTGGCAAATACTAAAACAATAAATTATTATTCCCCTCAGTGTTAGTGCCTAATAAGTAATAAAATATCGAAATGGAGGTGAATGTACTGGGCTTTCGCCGACACTGAGATAAATAATTACCCAAACAGTGAATCCGTGAGAAAAAGACTTTTTTTTTAAAAAAAACGAAATAATTAGAAAACAGTTGCGGGCGCTGTCACCAAGCTTAATTAGTGAACCCAGCTTTCCTGGGTTGTGGTACTCAAGCCTATATATTTAGCTTCACAAGTAGAGGGGGCTACAGTAGGTTGCCTTATGTATTTCCAAGAAATAAGGGGCCCGTCTTTGGATAAACTGAAACAGTAACCTGTTGTACTTCGTCTGTCCTCAACTGACGATGCGCAGTCAGAGTCACTGTAGGCAACGAGTCAAGCCATCACCACATTTCCTAAAGCACAGTTCATAATCTTTCGTGCCTTTAAGGTATCTTAAAACATTTTTGGCAGCTATCATGCCTTCCATTTTTGGCCAAGACAGTTTCAAAGAAAGTTTGCTAAGAATTGTGTCGGGTCTGGTGCATACCATTGCCTAAACAAGACTTCCTAAATTTTCGCAATGTTTTCTTGGATCAGCCATTTCACCATTTTCCCTACGCTTTGTTTACATAGGGTTGTTCTAGGTTTACAATCCTTCATTCCAAATCGATCAAAGTATCCTAAGTAAGTATCTCTTCTGATTCATCTTAATTTCTCCATCAGACTAATTAAAATCTATACCTAAAGAGTATGAAATTCTGCCTAAATCCTTCATTCTAAATTGGTGTCCCATACCCTCCTTGAATTGATTCATTAAATCCATACTACTTGATGCTATGATTAAATCATCAACCCAAATAACCACGATGATTATTTCCTCGTCTACCTGTTTAGAATAGACGCAATGATCTACTGGGTTTCTGTGAAAACCAGTCCCTACCAGGTGCTCATGTGAAGGTTTATTTGTTTATTCCCGGTTGTTTGAGGCCATAAAGAGATTTCTTTAATTTGTACACCATGCTCCCCCCATTCTCCGGCATCTCTACAAAACCCTCGGGCTGGCCCATGAATATTTCATGGTCTATTGGTGCATGCAAATATGCAGTTTTAACGTCCATCGGATGGACAACGAGTTCGTGTTGCACTGCCATTTGCATAAGGATTTTAACTGACGCGATATTAGCTCTTGGTGCGAAGGTTTCCTGATAATCTATTCCTTCCACCTTCCTGTACCCTTTTGCAACATATCTGGCCTTAAATGTTTCAGAACCTTCTGACTTTTCTTTTATGGTGTAAACTCATTTCCCGCCTACTGAATCTTACCCTCTGGTAGCGTGGTTATTTCAAGTGTGTCATTCTCTTTGAGTGACTCTAGTTCTTCTTCCATAGCTAGCTTCCACTCTGAGGCAAGAATATGAATTTATGGTCTCGTTACGTTTGTGGTGATCCACAAACTCTATAGCAGCAATCAATACTACTGTAGCTTACATCATTTACATCATTAAAGTCAGTAATAAACTGATCTAGGTACTTGGGGGCATTCCTTTCTCTTTGGTGGTACCTTCTTGTCTCGCAATGGTTAATGGTTTCACAGTTGGTGTCATGTTCATCATTTTAGTGAGTTTCCCCAACATTCTCATGATGGTCATTATTGCCTAGGTCATTTGTGCTGGTTACACAGTTGGTGTCATAGTCAGGTGCTCTGTATAGGCCAAAGTCCTCATGTAGCATGTCAGTGTCAGTGTCAGTCTGTGTTTCTTGTTCTACACAGTCTTTACTTATGAATTTGATAAGTCTGTGTTTCATGACTTTTCTCTTGTCTGGGTGGTATACTGGGTATGCAGGGCTTTTCTTATCATATCCCACAAACACTATTCTGAACAACTTGAGAAAATAATCCTGAAATAACGCGCTATGATTGGCTACAAATCTCTTTTATATACTACTATGCCTCTGAATTCCCTGGGGAACAAAGGGCCGCAACGACACCCCTTCATCGCACACGGTTCTGGGAAATGCTCTTCAGCTCTGTCCACGTCTAACCGGCTGCCATCACCTTAGCGTCAATGCTTCTGCGCCAGGTCGGGCCCACCTTCCGCTTCCCTTGCGGGTTCCAGTCAAGGGCTTTTCAAGGGCAGTAGTCAATTTTATTGGCGGCTTTTGTTCGTTATTTAACCAAATATTCAGCAAACGGAAATTGAGGACGGCAGGGAAAGTAATCAGCTGTTTGATTTTAAAAACTTTGTTTCAGCAAAGCAAGTAAATTCAAAATTTTTCGCCAATTTAGACCAAGGTTGCTCGTGAGCCAGTCGTGAGCACTGACAGGAGTGATACGAAGGCGCTCATATTTTACCGTAAGTATTGCCAGAAGCTTAGATACTGCACATATTACCTCAACTGACTTGAATAATTACCCCTACTGTATTATCTTGTTCATGAAAGATGGGCAATAAATTCACCCAGTATTGGCCGTAAACCTTTCTTTCAACGTTTTAGTAGGTTGACGAATATCGTGAAATTTAGCAATATTTTATCATTTGTATTCGCAAGGGTTCTTAGATGTCCATAAGCTTTATTCGCTATTCAGATACTCCTACCTTACCTACGTTAAGAAATATGCAAGTTAATTTCAGGCTTATTCAGAATTTTGAGAAGCGCTTTATTTTGCTTACCTATACAACGCCTTACTTCAATAACGCCTCACTTCAATAACGCCTCGAACCATACCTGCTAACACTTTCAATGAAAAAACAAACAGCAAAGGTCGATTTTGTCGTTTTTACAATTAAGAAAGATGTACCTAAAGTTTATAAAAAACTTAGATGAATAACTTTCGAAATGCCTTCGTGAGAGCGACTGAAAGTTGACCTGTATTAAAGGTGTATTTAGATGCCACGCACTTTCGTAGCCATATCTCAGCGAAATAAAGAGACAGAAAAAAGAAATGCATTTTCTTTCATTACACATCAACCTTATTCAATACAGGAATTCTGAAGGAAATCGAAATTTTGACCCGAATCGAGTGGTCGATTCTTACGTGGACTGCCTCTTAATAATCCATGATTACTCGGATCATGGCGCATCAAAGGAACAAACAAACCCTTCCTCAGAACGGATTCATCGCTTCCTTTGATGCACCATGACCCGAGTAATCTTGGATCATTGATCCAGATCCGTATCATCTCAAAGGAACACGCTCCAAACACTTAGAAAAGAGTTTTGTGAAACAAACCAATTACGTGTAGTGAACTGATTTTTCAAGTAAACGTTTAAGAATGAACGGCGAAGTGTATTTTCTTGTATTTGAAAATGGAGCATGAAGACGAAGATTCATCCGTCAATAATCGAAACGTTCGAAGCTTCTATTAATAACATGTCGTGTGTTTAGGGTTTGACTCAACAAGCTTTGCAGATTTGGTTTTGAATACGTTCAAAAGTACCAAACCGGAGTCGAAATGCAAGCTCTAGCAGTAAGTCGGCAAGGTTTAATGGGAGAGGGATAAAAGACTGCTTTTCTAAAAACTTATACCTCCCTCTAAAAAACAACTGGACCCTTCCCCTACGAAATAATAAATAAACAGTTCTTTGGTGTATTCTGTATTTTACGTTAAATTATTCAAAAATATATTCAAATCCTTTAAAAGTCTATATAAAATTTATGAAAGAACATCGTAATATTTAGAATTTACTTACTTATTTCCTTCTTCCTCAGACATCGTTTTGAATTCGTCGAAACCTATTAATTTTAAAAACAACGAACAATTATTATCTTCAAAATCTAAATATAACAAGAATAGGCTAACAAAATCACGGTTTTTTAATGTCCCATTTCATAATTTGAGAACCGTTAATATTTTCTAAAAGTTATTTCAAAGAGGAACTATATTTAAAGATACCGTCCAAGAGGAACGATCTTTACAGATACCGTCATCAAGCGGTTAAATGTAGTAATAATATTTAATTCAGATTGGCTAAAAGATGATTGCAGCTTTTGTATAAAATGAATGCAAAATTTTGTAGCACCTGTTGAAAGTTTTATTACACTAGTGCAACGTGATTCTGAAATAAAACAACATTTCGGACTATTAGATGTGCCTGTCGTTTAGGACCATTTGCAGGTTTTTGAGAACACAGTTGGGTACACATAAATGTGTTCGGTTTACTAATTTCCAGGAAGTCTGTGAAATGCCGGACTGTTTTTTTTTTTCCGAAAATGGATTTTGGTTTTTGACTTTTGTTTATTACCTTTTTTCCTGCTTGTCATGACACCATTTTACTTTGAGTCCTGAACCCTCTCATTTTGTTGCTCCAGTATATCACGCTCTATACGCTACAGAAATTAATATGCACGTCCACCTCTTCTCTTTTAAATCTCTCGAGCTTTTTAAATTCACTAAAAACAAGACCTAGCCATCAAATCGATACTCTCCGGCTCGGCAAACACTGATATACATAAAATCTTGCATAAAATTAATATCGGTAAAACACTCGACTTTTTGTTTCTGCATCTTATTTCCATAGGAAAAATCAACGCAGATTATCACTTTGCAGTGTTTTTGAAAAAGTTTAGTCATCTGGGTTCTGGAAGAACATTTTAATTCTGTAATTAACCAAGTTTGTTGCTTTTACTCTCAAGCAGCGTTTAGATCCTTTTGATAGTAATACAAAGCATCACGCAGGAATCAGGGAAGGACTTGGTCCACAACAAATAGAACTGAGAAACTCACCTGTAGCAGCGTTATTTCCTTCTAAACTCCACTTTTGCAAAAACTGATGCCACAGTTGGGTAAGGGAAAATATACTAAGGACTGTCAAAACTGTTAAAAACAAATCAGATTTCGTGAAGTCTTATTGGCTTCCTCTGGAAATGGTTCTGTGCTTCAGCCAATCAGACACATTTTTTACTGTTAGCAACTTGATAGACACAAGTGTAAAAGAAGTTTCAAAAACAATCGGAATATGGAAGGCTATAAATCTCGCCCTAGGGAGAAAGCGAAATCCGGAAACAAAAGTTCATCCCCCTTGTTTTCAAAATCTATTTTTACGCCAAATGTGAGATATTTAGACATTAAACAATTTTTTCATTCTTGTCAGAATTTAACCGTAAACACTGCTTTTCAAACAAATTGAATAAAATGCATTTCTTAATTATTTCCAGGAAATCTGCGAGTCGCTTCTTGTAAGAAATTAAATATTAATATTCATATATAAAAGCGAGATAAAAACATGTGTCAATGAAATAAAAGACTCGTCCAAAAATATCATTGTAATAACCTGAGTTCGTTGTGTTTAATTTACGCCAAGTTTTATTTATTCATTAGTTCTTATACTAGAACAAAATATCGCGCGGATGCCAAAAATGAAAAAGAGAATCCTGGTTATACGAATGGACTCTAATTTACATTTGGAAAAACAAATAGAATGTTTTAACTAAGAAATTGTGAAGAAGCAGAGATAATTATTGTATGTAAGCTTAAGCACTTTGTTGATCAAAGAATCTTACTGAAGTTGCACTATGCTCTTATCTATACATTTCTAATCTATGGCATATAGTTATACTCTCAAGCCAGTATTTAGCTTACAAAAAAGGGCACATTGTTACATTCTCACCGTTCGATTGTCATTCTAGCCCTTTGTTTAAATCTCTTTAGATAATTTTTTTTTTTTTAACCTTGTCACATTCTATATTGCTATATATTCATGTACAAATTCCACAATCAACTTCTTCCTGCCACTTTCCATTTCAATTTCACTAAGGTGACTTATGTTCATAATTGCAAAACTAGGCTTGCAGCAACACAATCAAATTATATTCCTTATGCAAGAACTATAACTATCTGGTAAGATCAGTGTTTGATTCCGGCAAAATAACTCTGATATGGAATACAATTGAAAGCGACATGTAGTAGTCTTCATTGTCAAAATTTAAGGAAAAAAGTAAACAACAGTATTTGGATAATTGCTAGATTTTGTATTTGGAACTGCAATGTTACCTGTTAGTTTTAAGTTATTCATTGTATAATCTATTTTAAAAGTGTTGTTGTTATTGAATTTATGCTCACTTTGTGTATGTATGTGCCCGTGTGCATTGTCTGCTACCGTGTGCCCGACCTAATATTGATATTTAAACTAGTAGTCCTGGTTGCCTGTTCCTATTAGCTTTTGTTATTTCAGGAAGCCGGTCCCCTCAATAATTTTTACTTCTGCAATTATTAATGTAACCAGGTACAAAGGTGGAGAATAAATGGATGTTGTCGTTGTTGTTGGTCCTGAACAAATCCAGTAATCAAATCTGATTCAGTTTCACAGCATGTAGAACTGCAGAAGCAAAAGTCATAAAAAGAGAAACTATAGTCTGTCAATTGTATATCCGTGTTCCACGAAATCTTATTGACTATACCCCTGGAAAAATATCGTTTCTCTTCGGTGAAAAGTAAACGATGCAAACAGATAAACACATTGTTTTCAAAGATATACTGGAAAGCTACGAGCTGCTTCGAAGAGACCGTCAGCAGCTGCTGCTGCTAACTGTGTTTCTTTCAGCCCTTCCTTAATCCTTAGCACATTCCAGAATGCCTTGATCTCAGTGGCTTTCACTTAATCCCAGTCAATAGAGTCAGTCAAAGTTTCAGCGACTCCACCATTCTAGGAACGCATTTCTCTGTAGTGATTACGTTAGAGAAATTTCTCATATCGTCTTCCAGATGTTGGAAAATGTTTCTAACCGCAATTCTATATTGTACGCGCTTGAAGGTCTATAACGCTGAGAAGTGTTTTCAGTTATAGAGACGTCGCCTTACCTAACATTTAGGGACCCGCATATTTAGGTGAACCTTCATGCCTGAACTCGATGGTCTGCTACAAGGCTCAACAACATGTTGTAGTCTTATCATTACTTTTCGCCACTTCTTTCTAACTAACATTTGTGGACTCGTGAAATGAAAAGCCGGAGATTCTTCTGGTCTAGACCTGAATTGCGTTGTAAGCTGTTGGCCGCCTCTAGAGCAGATGGTGCCCGGCAATCGAACTTTCACCGGTAAAATATTACGGTCTAATTCTTCACCGTTTACGAGATAGATCCCTTGAACATCAATTTTTTTAATAAATTTCGTAAAAATTACACAGTTTCCCTCTCGCCTGACACCTACGTAAAACATTGTAAGACATTCAATTAACTCTTTTTTCTCCATCTCTTGCATGTATGACGTCTTAAAATTTTGTTTGGCTTGCAAACCATGAAAAGACTTATCAAAAAAAGTAAAGCTTGATTTGTTTTCAATTTATAAACAAAGTTTTTAGTTTTGTCTAGTAACAAAAAATCTTATCATTAGATATCTTGATCGCGTACTTGTCTACCTTTTGGTTTTTTGTGGAAAGGAATTATCCAGTAAATTATCTAAAATCTTCTTTGTAATTTCCATAAAACGCAAATGTAGCCGCGTATAGGTTTTCAAAACCGGCAAATTTTTCTACTGGAGGCCTATTATACTAATAGTCCTTTAGCAGCATAACCTCTAAATCCCAGGATTTCCATCACGCTTTTTTTTTATAAGAACAACTTTAAAAGAAAAACTTTATAAGAACAACGAGGCTTAAATTTGTCAAAATTTAAGAACAGTTTAAGAACAGGCTCAGGTTGAGGCTTGATAACTGGGAAAATTTTTGAGGTAGAAATTTGACTAAAACTTGGCGATACAACATACAACATAAAAAGATTCACTGTAAAGACTGCTCCTCAAACAATGAAGGTAGCTCGTCTCTAGATTCAGCCGTACAATACATGTGTGGCGCAAGGCGTTTCACTTTCCAATACCTTGTTTTATTTTGTTTTTTTCTTCATTAAAACCCGCTTACAGAAATAAGAAAAAATTAAGAACAATTTGAGGCTGAAATTACCAAAAAACCTAAGAACAATGAGCCTCGGCATAATTTACTGATTCTAATAAAAAAAAATAGCGTGTTGTCCACTAATTAGATTATACCAAAAAATTCTATCCATTATGTTTTTATTCTGCAAAAATAGCTTTGTTTCCTTGAAATCGACCTTTTCCCTGAGCACTAGTACCAATAAACCTGTCTATTATTAAAAGCGGCTAAGGTCACTTTACTGGCAGCACAAAATCATTTACAGGGGTAGCCAATCAGATAAGTTTACAGGTAAGTTTAATCTAATTTACTCAGGACAAACTCTTGTTATGTCCTGTACGCTGTTTTTACCGGGAATAAAAGGGCATACTGCAAGAACAACCCACTAAGTTAACCACAGGATTGAAATGTTCTTCCAGCACTCAGTAACCAAAATATTTGAAAAACTGTAAACAGTGATAATGGGCGGTATTTTATCTTGTGACAGCAACACTAGTACTCGATGCAGAAACAAATGCTGAAAAGTTATTTACTTTATATATACTGAGATTTTCGCATCAAATTTTGCTGTGTGAAAAAGCGTTTCGGATTTTACTTCGACCAATCAGAGACGCGAAACGAGTTTCAGTCACACGTGAAAAAATCGTTTCGTCCAATCACAAACCACGGTTTAAGCGAATTGTGTTTTCGCGGGCTTTTTTGCGGTTATCGCGGGCAGCTTTGTCGCGCTGCTTTGACAAGATGATATTTTAGGCGTACTCGAGTTGTTCGTCATTAGGTCATTCAAACTTATCAATAGCTAGGAGATATTTTTGAGGATGGTTGAACAATCAAGAAGATTTGTGTCTCTAGACAAACCCTATAGACAGGTTTATCGAAGACCAAGAAAACGAGAACACTCTTTCAAAGACACAAGAAATGTAAGTTTGCTGACTGAGTCAGTTCTCAACTCCAAAAATGAAAACAGAAGAATCGAGGAAATCCCGCTAAAAAAGCTTAATGAATATATCAGTGAATTAAAGCTGGATAAATAAAAAAAATCTCAATATGTATAAAATAAACAAATTACAGCATGGAAAGCGATTTGTACGGGATTTTCACACTCGTTGGTTTTGCATCAGAAATCTCACTCGTTCACTGCGCTCACTACTTCGATTTCAGATACTTCACCAACTCGTGTGAAAATCCCGTACGCGCTCGCTTTCCATGAAGTAATATTTCATTCCCATCAACAAAGGGAGAATATTTCGTCAGAACACATATTTGATGACTTTGACCTGCATTGGGAGCTTCACGATTTGGCGGAGAAACAAAATAACACAATAAAAAAGTAAAAAATTAATAATTTTATTAAAAAATAGCAGAAAATTTATCAACAATTCAAAAATAATCAAGGTTCCAAGAAGAAATTAATTTTAACTTCTAGATCTTTTCCTGGAAATTAACAAAACGAATGCATTTTCAAGCAGACTAAATATTGCATTAGAAAACATTATTATATTCATAGAGTTTCAATAGGGAATTCCAGCTACTGCTCGTGAATCATGTGACACGGTACTCCCAAACAACACTTAAAGTAATAGCTAGGTCACATGTATATTGAAATTTTGTGTTATTTTTATCATTTTGTGCTTTCTCTTTTTACAAACCGAAGAGTGAAGTGAATCATTTTATTCAAAGTTTGATCGCCAAATACAAGATGGTTTAGAGAAAATCACTTTTTATTTATTTAATATTTTGGTTCAAGAAGCAAAAATTTTAACTGCGAAGATCTAAATACAACATAAAAAACTTCTTTCTCTTTTGCAAGTATTTACATGGGCAATTTCTGCAGAAAATCTTTATAGGTTTAATGATAGCGTTATTGCTTTTCAGCTGCTTGACACATGTTTTAACAAAGGCTTCTATTAAGGTCGAAATGTTTTTGAACACACCACGAAGTAAACTAAACAAACTTGAGAAAACAAAAAGTTATGAAGACGCTTCGCGTCGTTTCTTTGCTGCACGCTAAGTGACCACGGTAACTGAGACAGCGAACAATGTGTATCAATTAGAATAGCATTTATTGCAAAGCCGCGTAATTAGTATTGGTAATCAAATGTTTTGGAG
>JAOCPT020589885.1:0-10409 GCA_026546935.2 Palythoa grandiflora | reverse complement strand
TATTTCCCCATATGATTAACATATTCATGAAATCAATGTAATATCATAAGTTCCTTGTACAGAGATCTCCTCAAAATATAGATGATCAGTATTGTTTTTCAATGCCTTGTCTTTTTGTTTTGATTTCTCATCATTTAAAACCGCTCACAGAAATAAGAACAAATTAAGAACAAATTGAGGCTGAAGCAGCCAAAAAATTAAGAACAATGAGCCTCAGCAAAATTTATTGGTACTTATAAAAGAAAGCATGTATTTTAAAGCAAGATCATTTCTCAAACATTGACAAATATTTATTATATAATTATGTATTGGTCATTGCTGTTGTGAACCTGGTGAAAAGTCATGTTAATTTTTACAGTACTCTGTAAAGCTGCTCAGAATTTTGCAATTCTCATATGAAATACAGACATAAGAAATTTTATATCTGGGTGTTAAAGCAGAGTTTGTGCATACTTGTTTTTCATTCATGTGATCATATTTAGAGAGTTATCTCCAACAACCCAGAAAAGTGAAAGTTTGTTCAGAGGCTAAAGCACTTACACTACAATAATACAATACAACAACTTTATTTAGACAAAAGCATGCTTAGCCTGGTTGGTAAAGTGCCATTCTGCTGTGTGGGAGGCTGGGGTTCAATTCCTGGCCAGACCCTCACTCAAGGTCTTAAAATAACTGAGAAGGTGCTGCCTTTGCTCTAACATCTGCAAATTATCAGACCTTCGCGTCTTCTCAGATAAGGACGTTAAACCATAGGTCCACAGGCCTCCATTCAAACCAGCCTTGCTGAATCGGGTACGCCTGTTAAAACATTACTAACTAATAAACAAACATCAGGAGCTTGTAAAAGACTCGTGAACTTAGCAAGTGAGTTATTACGATTTACCTGCACAAGTTCACTAACAATGAATAAAAGTTTTAATACCATAGAGGCTTGCTTTGTTCAAATTTCAACTCCACATATTTTAACTTCATGCCACATTCATTCTGTTTTATAGCAGGTTTGAATTATATTCTGCCATTTTAACTGTTTTAAATCTTTGTAAACTGTGCCTCCTGCCATAGTGAGTATTTAATTATTATGCCATCATCAAAGTTTTGCCTGTGCTAGAAAATCTTCTTTTTTTATGATTTATGCTAAGTAATAAATATGTGTACTAGCTGCTATAAATGTAGAAAAAGTGAAAGTCAGGTTGGTTTAGTAATTGGTCATCATTCATATCACCCATCTTTATGATACGAAATTGAATATTGGGCTCTGAATATCAGCTGAGATTTATTTACTCTCAATTTGACTCTGAGTTTTTTTTCTCTATGATAAGTAACTTCACTGCCTCAGTCCATAGTGCCCCAACCCCCCCTTCCCTACCAAAAAAAAAAGAAGAAGAAAATTCACGAGTTTTCCCGGCCCTGGAGAAATTGAATAGTCAGTCACATGAAATGGAAAGTATATTTTCAAACATACTTGTTACGATTGAGTTCTCAGCTATATCCCAGAACATTGAAATCATATGTTAGAGCAAGTTTGGGTACTCTGTTTGTTTCTAAGAATAGACACATACATAGAAAGTCATCCCCCTTGACAATCAAGAATAGACACACACATAGACAAGTCATCCTTCTTAACAATAAAGAATAGACACACGCAGACAAAGTTATTTCCCTTGACAATCAAGAATAGACACACTTACACACGACGTTATCCATCTTGACAACCAAGAATAGACACACACAGACAAAGTCATCCCCCATGACATTCACCTAGAAACGTTCCATCATTCTCGGACGCACACGCAACGACTTTTACCTTAAACGTAGTTGATTTCATTGTATGAACATTACAAATTCTTTCATAAAATGTTTTGTCGCTTGTGTATTTTAAACGAAAAATTTACAATCTCTTTTGTTTGCTTCGTAAAACAGGAATGGCAATTAAAATGCGCCCATTATGTGATTGTAACGGCAGTTAAAGGATCTTGTGAGCGGCTTAAAGATGAACTTTTTCCAAGTAAGAAAAGTTAGTTATGACATAATTTCATTTTTGTAACTAGTATAATAGACCTTTGTTTTTTGCAACATTGTAAGACAAGTTACAGGATAACATGTATCTTATAACTTGTGTCGAGACGAAAGCCTGCTGCGAAAAGATAAATAAAGGCTAAAATCACCTGCTTGCTTGCCTGACAGCACTTTGTACTCTTGTAACTTACAGCGCTTTGCAGTCGCAATGGTGTTGCAGAAGAAGTTGCCATGTAACAGCTCCTATGCTGACGGAACTAGTGCATTATGAGATTCTCATTACCGTAACCAGTACCTTTTATTTAATGTTAGTTTGATATTTTTTGATGTTTTTGTTTTATGTGTTTTATCCCATCACTTCTCATTTTGTCTCTTTTTTGCTCGGGTCAGAAGTCCATTCCCGTTTGTGTCTGTGTGGACCAAGTGAAACGCTACATTGTAAAATAGCCGCAAACTCAGTTGGTACTTCGTTTCAGAGGTTTGTTGTTATCCATTAGGTTTAGCTAATAATACAAATTTTATAAAAACAAAAATGATAATAAAATAAAAAATAATAAATTTAATAATAAACTTTATTAATGACAGAGTTCAACTTTGATCTATGAACTTCATTCAGATCAAAGTCGATTTTATCGCTTGTATCAGAATTTTTTAAAAGGTTGGAAACGTTGTAGTATTTTCGGTATTGATGTCAACGTTATCAAGTAATGAAGTGAAAAAAGACAAAATGTTAAAAGTATTCCTTAGTAGGAGGTACCTTAGAAAAGAGAATACACACCACGATTACGTGAATGCCAATATACTCAACAATGACCAACTCCGCTCTCCAACAGCAGGTGGGAAAATTTCCCGCCAAAACGCACCGCATACGGTGTGCGTATATCTGATTTGATTTGTCTTGTCGTTACGTAATAAAAAAAGATTGACGTTTTCGAGACGTTTGATTTAGGATTTTCAGAAGAAATACGAGACATTACCAGTAATACGACAGATTGATTGTTTTTGAAATGACTTTCAACAAAATAATTTACTCTTAAAAAAATTTTGTTTTTTTAAATCAGTTTGTCTCCTCATATTTTCAAAGTTTATGACCTGCTAATTGCTGTTTCGACTCAAATTACCCAGATATGAAATACTTCTCAATTAAAGCAAAATGAGACAGGTGTTCCCAGGAATTAGAATATCAGAAATGATAAAAGGATTTTTGTTTTTATTAGATATGGTCATTCCGCTTGCTACACCCCTGATGGCAAAACAGCTATTATTTATGGAGGATTTGGTCTCACTGGAACAAAACACATGCGTTTGGGTGATATTCTTCTTTTACATCAAAGACAAGGTATCTTTCTTGTGTGTATACACGATAAGTATTGAGACTGTGTTAGTTCACCACGATTTTCCACTTTATTTCCGGATCTCCTACACATTACAGTTGTGGTTAACACAAGACTTAGCGTTGCTTTTATTTTCGATACTGAATTATCGTTTTACCTTCCAGTCTCGTCTAATATTTGGTGAAATATTTCATAAAAGGATATAGAGAATAATACGTAGTCGCTTGGAGATATGGAATTTATTTTCTTGTGTTCAAATTGAACATTTCACTCGTTCGCGCTTATAAACATTCACCACGACAAAGCATTGCATAATTTATCCTGTGCCTACGTATACGGAAAATCTTCGGAAATCATCGGAACTATCCGACAATTTCCGGAAATATACGGAAAGCTTAGGAAATGTTTAAAAAACCGTTTCTTCTTTATGGGTTTTTGAAAATCTTCGGAAAATTTTTGGAAGTGTTCGAAAATCTTCGGAAATTTTCGGAAGTACTTTAAATTGTTTTTTAAGTAGTTTTGCGTGTTTTGGAAATTTTCGTAAAATCAAGGTCGCTGTTTGGCTGTAAAGTGTTCTTTACGTAAAATTTTCGTATTTTTACGTGTGTTTAGATACGACATTTCTCAGTGGTAGAAAACCTTATAAGACACTCTTCTTTATATAATAAAAATGAGTATTTTTAACGTCGATTACGAAGGAAATGGTTGCAACCTTCTGTACAAACCCTGTTTGTAAACACATTTTTGAAATTTTTGAAACTTTTAGATTTACTTCAAATTACTACCACTGAGTTCTCAATAGTCATCGACGTGTTTTCGTTTTTCAGGGCAATGGACGTCAAGTAAGGCTGTTGTAGAAGATCCTGATTGTGTTATTGGTTAGTGTCATTTCTGATTCGCGTCACACCTTGTGTTATCCGTGTAGGGTTGTATTTGAGGCGCTAATGAGGAGGCATTCTGGTGGGCCTAAAATTTCGTAATTATTTTTGCGTGCCCTCAAAAGCCTTACTTTTAAGACAATTTTTTGACTTTTTCGTAAAAATCCCCACTTTTTTCCCTTTGTTGATCATGTTTTAGTGTGGCTGGTATCATTGAAATTGCTTGATATGAAATCTAATTCTAAAGATGATCCTTCAACTTCTATCACTCTACGGACGTGACGTCAATGCCAGTCAGTGCATGGCTTCACATCTCTAATGTAAATCAATCCATATCAGTTATTTTACAACAAGAATTGCACAATTTCTTTCTAGTCTCAATCATTGTCATTTTCATTGACTAATTTTCATTGAAGTATGTTTCTGTTTTGATATCGGCGAGAGAAATGTAAGTGGTGATGCCATTTTTTTCTACACATAAAATCGCTCCATTTTCGTGCTATTTATTCCTAAAAATCTTTATTTTTCAGAGAAAAAGCCCTAATTTTCTCCCAAAATTTTGTTACAAGCCTGTAATGAGGCTTTTTTCTTTTCTTCTAAAGGTCCACGAATGTTTCACACGGCAACCTTGCTCAGCGATGGCAGCGTGTTTATTTATGGTGGACGTACGTCGCCAACAAGTCCCTGTACGTCGTGCCTCATTTTGAGAGTCGAAATACTTGAAACGCCCGGACAATCAGTTAATAACAGAGAAGATACTTTTACGCTAAAAGAATTTCCCCAAATGCATATGGAAAGCGAAGCTATCTGGAATCGAAGACATGCTGCTCAAAAGGAAACAAAACTTAATACAGAGAATGCTTTAGTAACGTTTCTAAATGATGAAACATCTTTGGAAACTGAAAACGAAACCAGAAAGGACTCTAAAACCTTTGAAATAAGTACAACTAAACGTTTGGCTAACGTTAATTTCGAGACAAATTCATTATTATTAGTTCCGGATTGCGAGGAAACTACCTCTCCCGAGTCTTCCTGTGGAAGATGTGATGCTCTTTCCAATCTTGCTAATGAGACTTTAGAAAGTAATGCCAGGGGAGGCAGTGTTAGTCGGCAACAAAAGGTCGAGGAGAATGTAGGATATGGTAGCAATTGTTGTGGAGATCCTTTAAAGACAAGATGCCATCAACAGAATGAAGTCACTGATAAAGAGTATAAAATAAGATGCTCCACATGGAATCCTGGTGGGGAAAGACCGTCGCCAAGATGGCGCCACACCTCTACTTCCGTAATTCTAAATAGTGGTAAGTACATAGTTTAACACAAACTGGTTCATAAGTTAAGCGTTATCGATAAACATGAATGTAAAACCTAAGTCCCTTTGGTTTTGACACGATATGACATGACCTTTGACTGAACAATTCTCCGGCACTCTGCCTTTGGCATTTGATACTCATACCTTGGATGGAAGACCTGTATCTTTATATTTGTAAGAGAAACAAAATTGAACGGTTTTTACAAGGCATATACTTCACATCTCTAGCGCAGCTTTAGCTAGTCATATATTTCGCATCTTTCTTATGCAGACAAAGAAAGTTTACTGGTGTTTGGTGGTTGTTCATTACACTCTGAACCTCTCGGTGACTGCTACAGTTTGGACGTCGCATCTCAAACGTGGAAACAGGTAAGATCAGTAACAATTGATACTACCGATACTTCAAAAAATTATATTTTTTTAAGCCAGGGATGAATGACAAATGCTGATGGCACATATTGGCCACTTAGAAAGGTTAAAAGAGCACTCTACGACTGCTAACACTTAGGCTAACCATTTAAAACTTTATTCTTTCTGACCACTGAACGATGTATCCACAGTGGCTGAGCGGATAGTGGATGTTACTTATAACCCTACGTTCGTGACTTTTAATCTTGGTTGACTGTTCTGTTGTCTTATTCAGCAAGATACTTTACTTGACTTGCTCCAGTCTCGTCAGCTCAGCTGTAGATATAAGTGACAGCTTCACCAGGGGGCTATAACCTTTGATGGATTGGTGTCTTGTCCTGTTCAGATAGAGTGGAGGATTTTCAAATGAATAATAACACTGCAGAAACCGATAATACTGACAACTGCCAACTTTGTGAGCTACTCAGGCTCCGGAAAGCCTTTACTTATCCATACATACTGTCTACTGGGATCTCTGAATGAAAATGGAGCGCTTATTTTCGCAAGTTCAACAACTATCTTTATTACACTTCAGTAAGCAGCTTAATTATAATAAGATGGAGATTTTTATGAAAGGAGAAGGGATAGGGTTTACCTTGTGGCTGCTTGGAATAGCCATAGGGGCCAGAGAAGCCAGGCGACCAGAGCTGTTATATCACTGCATGTGGTTGATCGTTGATGAAGAAACGAGACGGCGAAAAAGACGGGGAGTTTAAATCTTTACACCTACGTTATTTAACTAACATTTGTAAAAAGAGGATTTTCGGGAGAATTAAGGTTTTAATACCTTTTATTTAAAAACAAAACAAAAGTATTCATTTTTGTCTTAGTCTCCTGATTTGAGAACCATCGGTAATCATGAAAACCACTTTTACATTTTAACAAGAGTGCAAGAACTATAAGACAATGTTCAAAGATGATTCAAATGGCTAACAAGTCAGCGTATTGTAATATTTTAGGTTCAACTGGTTCAACAGGATGGTCTTGATGCAGAACCGCGCCATTCTCACTCGGCCTCCCGATGGGGAGATGATGTTGTTTTAGTGGGTGGCCTCGGGAAGAATTTAGTGCCACTGTCAAAGATTGAGGTGCTGCGAACACAGGTAAGCAGAAACTGCTTTTGACCGATGGAGAAAAAAGTATCTTTTTAAAAACGTTACCATATTCTTGATTTTCGCATAACAGTTTCAACTTTAAAGAGATTCACAAAAGTATCAACAAAGTTCAGGGTTCATAATGAATTAAATGACATAGCTATGGAAAGATCAAGTCGAACTTGGGTATACTGTGTTTGCTACAGTGCTGCCTTTTGTGTAGCGTTACCGCAACACTCACCGGGCGACCAGTTTATTTAGCCAAAACGCGGACATATGAAAAGAAATCATAGTAAAGAACATAGTATGTCTTCTTTTCATATTTCCGCGTTTTGGCTAAATAAACCAGTCGCCTGATGAGTGTTGCGGTAACGCTACACAAAACAGCAGTGTAGCAACCATAGTATACCCAAGTTCGACTTGATCTAAATATTATTTCACTCCGCCCCTACAGTATTGAGACTTCTGCGGTATGATTTTTTACATTTATCTAGCTAATGAATGAAATATTTTTAAACTGTCAAAGTTTGTTTCATTTTGAAGAAAAAACGTCTGAATTCCTACAGGAATCAAACCCACAACACTCTCATTATTGGTCAGATGCAATGCACTACCCACGGAGCTATAGGATTTCACGTGGGGAACGGGTCACTTGACATGGCACATTGGGAATATGTCATGTCATGTCACTCCTTTCCCGCTAGCTGCAAGGCTGAATATATCCATATGTCTCAGTACGAGCAAATAACCTTGAGAGAGTTTAGCTGAAAATATTTCTTTCCAAGTATTTCCAAGCTTGAGAATTTACTCAACAGAGCGATTTTAAATTTTTTTGTGAGATAAATTATGTAAGTGATGCAACACTTTTGTAAGATTAGCGTCAAATACTTCAAACTGCTTCCATTAGATCATGCCAATGGAGCTAGAGACACTGAATGTTGAGCCTCCCTTGGAGCCTAGGTAAGTAACATTCTATTAAGGGTGTTATACTTTGGAAACCGCTGAAAGACCAGTGGCCTTAATTAGGTCGAAAGTGTACAAAGTTATGAGCAATGCAGAGGGTCATTCCTTATCCGCTCCCCTGGCAAACCGTTAGTAAGCAGTATCGAAATTTTGAACAGATGATACACAAAATCATCTTCAGACGAATAGAGATATCAACTGATTTACATGGCTCACGTGTTTTATTTCCTATCAGGTGATGATCCGGGTAAGAAGTAAGCAGAATGGTTTAGTAAAGTGGTTTATTGAAATAAAACACCTTGAAGCCCAATGGCTGAATTGTATGTCCTATACATTATTGAATAAAACGTATATGAAAATGTTATAGACAGCTACGTAGCAACGGTGCTTATGGAAATCGAGGTAGTAAGTCAGCAAAACTGGTTTTACTAGTTTATGTGAAGAGAAAGTTAAAGTTTGTACGTTTCTCATAACGGTGTTTTCATGCTCCTCCCAGTGACTCCAAAGCAAATAGACGGAGCTGCCAGATTGAAGCCTTAAACAAAAGAATCATCAAAATTGTTTTGTTCAAGGGTTCGAACATGGCCGCTATGACGTGAGGTGAAAACACTCCATAGGCTTTCCATAAGGAAAACTGTTCTCTTCATTATTCATATATACCTTCTTTGTTTTAAGTATTTTTGTGCTCTATGTTGCCACCTTATCAACGTCGTCACTGTACTACCATCATCGTCGTCATTATTATCAATATGAAGGTTATCATAACTATCAATAACCTCTTGATCATCAATGTGTTTGTCGTCATATAATCAATATCATCAGCACCACTACCATTACCATTACCATCATTCTTACTATCATCATCGTCATCATCATTATTGTTATCATCACCATAATTATCATCATCATCATCATTATTGTTATCATCATCACCATAATTATCATCATCATTGTTATCATCATCACCATAATTATCATCATCATTATTGTTATCATCATCACCATCATAATTATCATCATCATTATTGTTATCATCATCATCATCATCATCACCACCACCATCATCATAATTATCATGATCATAATTATTATTATCATCATCGCCACCACCATCATAATTATCATCCTCATCATCATAATTATCATCGTCGTCATCATTATTGTTATCATCATCATCATCATCATCATCATCATCATAATAATTATTATTATTAACAATATAGTTATCGTCATCATTAATATCATTGTTTCTATGTAAACTATCCTTTTTACTCCTTATCAACAGATATTCTCACACTGCGCATGTGATAGGTGATACCCTTGTGTTGCTGGGTGGTGTTACCCCTTCTTGCCCAGGCCCCCCGAGTCTTGTCATCCTCGACCTCAACTCGTTGCGATGGCAATCGTTCAATTTACCGGTAAGCCCAGCTTAAACAGCCTAAATCGTTTTGCGTCACATGAGGAGCCGCAAAGGGCTTTTTTTTTGCACGGTAATTGGCGGTACATCAAAGAATTTGGAACTGAATGGTAAATTCCTAAAATATTTTGTTCTAGTTTGCCGAACTGAAGGTGTCGAAAAACCATGGGATCCAAAGCCAAAAATCAATCAAAACAACACTCTGGGCTTTCACGAAGACAAAGTGAGAAATCATACGGTGAAACTTGATATAAATCTAAAAAAAAAATAAAATAACTCAGGAAGGAATTAGATTTATATTTTGGGCTGATAGCGTTTTTACTTTGCGGCCTGCGCCAGCAATACAAAGTCTCTTAAAATAATCGATCTTTACATCGATCCCTATTGCTATTTTGATCATAAATATACACATTAAGAGCTAACAAGAGAAGACATGACTCACTGCTTTCCGTTCCTCGCGAGCTTATTATCTGAGACATTTAAATTTTACCACGTATATTACTTTGCATATAGTTATTTGTTGCTTCGCTTCTATAAAACGGTATCAAATTATCTTTTCCTTTAAAAACGGGCCGTTTTCTGGTGAAAATACATAAATACAGTTTATTTCCCTGCGGCAGCATGTAATTATTTGTTTCCGGTTACTCTATAATTTTATGTGCAATAATCTTCCTTATTTTTAAAATAATAACTCACACTCCGAAGGCTGTATTCATCCAAAACAATAACCCACGAGATTATAAAAATTTAATGGCATGATTATTAGCGAGTATTGTAACGATCAAGGTATGTGCTACCCAATAAGTTACAAAAAGTTAATGACATGATTATAAGAAAGAATTGTAACGATCAAGGTATGTTCTACCCACGAAGTTACAAATAGAGTTAATGGCATGATTATAAGAGAGACTTGTAACGATCAAGGTATGTTCTACCCACGAAGTTACAAATAGTTAATAGCATGATTATAAGAGAGAATTGTAACGA
>JAOCPT020589782.1:0-10410 GCA_026546935.2 Palythoa grandiflora | reverse complement strand
TTTGGTAGTAAATGCGCTTGGTATCATCAGCTGTACTCTGCATGGACAAGGGGCTTTGGTGGTAAATGCGCTTGGTCTCATCAGCTGTACTCTGCATGGACAAGGGGCTTTGGTAGTAAATGCGCTTGGTCTCACCAGCTGTACTCTGCATTTTTGTGAGTTTGACCGAATGAAAAAAGCATCCGAATGTTTTTTTTGCAGATTGGTTAGATATTTAACCTGCCAACCGAAAATTCTAATTACGAGAAAATTGTTTACATAATTGTTTTGTTTACTAATTTTTTTTACCCTTTTGTATTGTATTGTATTGTATTGCATTATATTGCATTGTATTGTACTATTCCATTGTCTATTGAACTGTATGCATGTTCTGTAGCAATAAAATTTACCTTGCTTGAAAATGACATGGGACGTTGTCGAAACGTTACAATAACGTGTTTGCGTTTGTTTTCCTTATTAATTTTGTATCAAAGGCAAGACTTATTAAAATAAATTATAGACTGAAGTTTAATCTTTTCAGTTAACTGCCTTCTTGGTAGACAATATTAGACATCTTGATTCTCCTCTCTCTACATATAGCTATTGTTTATGCGTCGACAGTCAAAACAGTTTACAACAGTTTTTTTCATTAAATTCTAGTTACGCTCCAACTCTTTCACGAACTGACAACCATTTTGAATACCAAACTATTGAAAATATTGATAAAACAACACTTATCGCCTTCTGAATTCATCGTAAGCCTCTTTATTATCAAATAAAACTATACTTAATCCAGGGAAGATTATCGTTGTAAAATTTAAATTCAAAAACAATAGCTTGAATTTTTTAACAATTAAAATACATACTAAACAGAAGACCATTAATCGTTAATGTCACAACACTGTAAATCCAAAAACGAAGACTTTAATACCATATATGTATGTAATAAAGAACTCGCCATGATATGTTCCCATTCAAAGTGTATTTTGTCAGAGCAGAGAGTAAAAACAAGCATATGCGTACGAATTGTTATGTGGTGGTATTTTTTAGTAACAGTAACATGTGCTGAATCTAATGCTAATGAGCAATTTCTATTGTTTTACCTCATCTGCATTAGATTCGGCACATGTGAAGTTCGACGTTTAACCCGGGCCTAAATATGATTATATATACTTTGGTCAACCGCTGGCTTGCTCAGTTGTCACAGAATTCTTAAATGCATACTTTACTAATTCTTGTACTAAGCAACAAACTGGTATTGTTTTAAAAAACGAACGGTACAGGTTTCAGAAAAGGACATCAACTCTCGGACAACTTGTTGTGTATTTGGAGCTTTAACTCTAAACTTCTTAAGGTTACAGTACAGTTTGAAAGATGTTTTCATTTACCAATTCGAAACTCCCTTGCTATGCATCGGATATCCCTAGACCTGCATATCACTGGAAAGCTAATGAAATTCTCTAAATGATGCTTTAAATCACTTTTCGAAGTTCGAAGTCCATTTGATTGTGGCTAGACTATCCCTTTGTTATCATTCCTTCCCACAGCTTGATTCAAAAACGGTGCAAGCGATTTGTGATAGACTTTGGCATTCACGTTTTTTCGCGGATATTTGAAATTTGTTACTTGCGAAGGAGTTATACTGATAAATCATACAATATATACTAGTAATAACCATAGATTAATGGTGAAGTGCGTTCGATAAGATAGATAGCTTATTGTAGCATTCATGAAAGGGTAGTCGCTAGACTGAATTGCGTAAAATTCATATAAATAATTGATAAAAAATATTTAATTATTTAATATGTAAATTATTATTAAAACTATTTCTAAGCAAATACTAAATATTGAAAGTTAACTAGTGGTCATTGCAGGAAAGCTTTAGAAGTATTAAAGTTATATGAATATTATACTTTCGATACCAAGAAGTTCCTTCAGGAGTTTAAATGTGGCATTGGGTGTTTTGAGGGAAAAATTCAAAACTTTGTACCACAGCAGCACTACTTGCTGCCCCTTGGTGGAGGTTCGCTTCGTCCCACTCTACGGTTTGGCTGAGCTGCTTCTAACGTTTCCTGAGTTTGTCTGCTCTTGTGACTCATTCAACAATTTACAGCAAAAACAAGTGTACACTCTTAGCAGGAAAACAATTCTGTTTCTCAAATGCTGCTGTGGTTCTCGAGAGTTTCAGTGTCAAAATTTGAAATTCCTCAATGGAGGTGATAGGTCATGTTGATCCCCACTCTACTCCCTCCTAGCTCCTCCTTGCGTTAGTACTTTGTTGTTATGTACATTTAATTGAACATGTAATGGACTGTTGTAAAAACAATGGTACAATAACTAAATAAATGTAAATACTATCCATAACAAGGCAAGTCGCAACTCATGCGCTGCCATTTAAATTAACCAAAAAATTCCTATTTTACTGATACACATAACTTTGATTAGAATTATTTTCATTAAAAAAATGAATCCTGAACGCTGTAAGTACCTGCTACAAGCAGTTTCACGTAAACTAAAAGTATTCTAGCTTTTGAACAACAGCGCTCGAAACATTATAAAGTGAAGACTCACTTTATTTCTAAGATTGCACTTTTAGTTATAACTGAGCGTTTCTCCTACCAAATACCTTACTTATGCTTTTTCCAGAATCCGAACTTACGAAAACATGCAGCTGGCGACTTTGAAACTGAACAACAAATTTACAGTTGAATCTTCTGGTAATTGTACATCAAAGTTTAAGTGTTCATTAAATTGCTTTACTATAACTGATATTTTCAAGATGCATATGTTTTTGCCACTTAAATTAATTTCCCTAAAAAATAACCTTAAAGTCTTTTTCTATTGGATGAGCTGGCTGAGTTCATCCATCATACGCAGCAAATTCGCTGAGGAAGTTCTTACTTCGGCATAATCTACACCTTATAGAGACTTCAAGTGCCTCCACCTAGACTCCTCTTGTAACTGGCAGTTTTGCCTTCAGCGCTTCTAGCTTTGCCGGGATCAAAAAAAGAGTTTCGCTAAATGCTTTCACTGTTCAAAGGCGGAAGAGTGAAGCCCCTTGTCAATCTTTGTGTTTGACTACAAGCATCTGACTGTGGTCTGACGTCAACCGACTGTGCGCGACATGGCTTTCTGTTTTGAAAACTATCAGCGTCCCACGGAAGCTCAAAGTGAGAATTTGTTCCGTATTCTGGACAGCTTTGCGAGAAACTCGACAACTGTGAGCTGTCTTTAGACCCCGCGATTGAAGGTAAAGGTTTCCGCTGTCTCCAGTTTTCGTGTTTCTCGAGATTATCCATTTCGTCTTTTAAACAAGACTCAGTTGAATTTTTCGAAATTACTTGGCTTTTTACGAATTTTAACAGCTCCTGAGTTGATTCGATGCTGGGACCTTCACGTAGTTTCGTATCCTTAAAGTTCTCTGCATTTTCCATAGTTAGTCTTAGAATCTATCGTTTTATGTTTTGGATCACAAAACAAGCAAGAAACAAAATGTACATACTGCCTTGCCGCTCTTGGCATTAGTCAGATTATTTGGTCATTGTGCTGAGTCCGAACTGAGAATGTTTTGGTGCCCATATGGCTACAGGACGTGTTTTCTTTATTCTTAATATGATTATGTTACACGCTTGAACGATCGGAAATGCTTTTGAAAACATATAATGGTCTTTATAGCCTTCTTAAAATTGCTCATTGTTCAAGATTGTTGGACCACATGCATGGTTGCACAAAAGCTGCAATAAATATTGTTGAAGGCGAATTCATTAACGATGATCTCTTGGTGGTTGCAATATTCAAATATGATTTGTCAGGATTAAAATGTTGTGAAATTGATTTTATCAAGTATTATTTTATTCAAATGTTTTAAGTGCTTATTAATTTAAGCAACAGATATGTATATTTATTTATTTATTTACTTATCCTTAATGAAACATGTAAAAAGAATGCGAATAAAGTATTGTATTGTATTGTATTGCATTGCATTGTATTGTATTGTAAGCCTCATTCAAATCCATAAACAGAAAATAGAAACGCAATAGAGGAAGCAGTCTTTTCTGTGATTGAAAGCAGAAAACCATACGTAAAATCAGTTGACAAAATGTTTATAATAAATGTCCTCGTAGCTTGAAAGATTTGTAATTTTCTGGTCCTTAACATTTTGAGTTAATCAAAGACACCATGGAAAATACAAAGAATCAAAGTAAGGCGACGGTGAACGCGCGGATTTGGGGGCGAAAGCGGAATGTTTCAAAATATGATTATTCATTATTCACCTACCACTTTTTAACCATTATTCATTAATCATCAGTTACTATAATTTTCTCTCGTCGTCTTTATTAGTTCGTTTCATCTCACACTCGGGCAACCTAACAACAGTCAACAAGTTAGTGTTCAGTTCACTTTAATGCTTATTGCGATCAACTTTTTAAAAATTGAATTCTGAAACAAAACGTGGCATGTAATGCTATTCACAAGTTTCGATTGCACTCTTGTTGTTATTAGCTTATTTGTAAGACTGTTTCTGTAGTTTCCTCAGGGTCATTTCGGGTCAAAATTTAGATTTTTAATTAATTGTCTAAAGGACACCTGTCTTGATTAGCCCTTATGGTTATATACAGGTGGCCTACACTCTAAAACCTGTAAATATATTCTTGTAAATATCATTTCCTTTTATTAATGTGATTGTAAATAAAATTGTTGTTGTTGTTGTTGCTGTTGTTATCATTTCGCTCTTCTTTTGGTCATTGTAAGCACATCAGTGAGTAAGTAACGAAATGGTAATTAGAATGAAGAAATATCGCCTGTGAATGAATGTGGCTCGGGTCACCCTTAAAATTGACTCTCTGCGACCCAAAAAAAATCAAGCAAACTTTCTCCGGTCCGCAAAAAGAGACTTTCAAAAGATCTAAAATCTATGGCATTGTAGCTGCTTTTATCCACTGTGTATAAATTAAGTATTAGGTTGTTGTTGCTGTTGTTATTGTTGTTGTTAAATTTGGCTAGCTCTATATGAATGTCGTTCTAAAAAGTTCATTAAAGAGTTACTGTCAATATTATATATAATGGTTCGTTTTCAGGTCTAGCATCATCATCATCATCATCATCATGGTGATGATGATGATGATGATGATGATGATGATGATGATAATGATAATCAGCATTTATATGGCGGAGCTTAATCAGCGCTGTTCTAAGCGCTTTACAAGTGATGACAGTTGAGGGTCTTAGAAAGTCCGCTTGAGTCGCTCATGTATTAAGGAGCAACTGGCAGCCTATACGAAATGTCCTGTGCGGAAGAAACAGACCACAACACCGGTATCACTACCCTAGTCTTTGCGAGAAGTGTGTGGGTTCTTTTTAGCCCCTCAATACCTATAAAAGGGTAGAGAGACTGGACCTATGGTTTAACGTCCTTATCCGAGAAGACACGAAGGTCTAACCGTTTGTAAATGTTAGGGCAAAGGGAGAGGCGTTTTCTCCTCCATTGCTTTGAAACACTGAGTGAAAGTCTGTCTGGGACTCGATCCCAAACCTCCCGCACGGCAGACTGGCACCTTACCAACTAGGCAAGCGTTTCCCTCGGTTCCAGTCAAAAAGGCATGTTAATTGTGACTAGTTCCCAGTCCGGCGATTCATAACGAGGGAGCTAGAGGAACGGCGAAGAACCGAAAACAAAGTTGGTTGTTTTTATATCCTTTCCGTGCGACATACATGCAATCATCTGTATACATGATTAGAGAACTAAATATGTTTAAATTAGATAGATGGATTTTTCATTGTGTGGGAAGACTACATTTACAAGACAGATGGTAGTTTAGAAGCCCAGTGGTGCCATTTAAAGTAGCGGTTATGTTTGATAATGACCCCCAATTAGCCATTGGAATCGAAATCTACACTTCTTATAATCTTTCTCACAAACTGTTTATTGGCATAAATGCATATTTTGTTTAAATGTACCTGGAATGATGAAATTGATAAAAATATAGAAACTTTACGGTTTGCACGCGTTAAAAATTTACGTTACGGCTTCCCTTGTGGAAGCCTGATGTTTTATAAACGCGAAAGCTTTAAAACTAGTTTACTTGTAATATTCAAGTTTATTCAAGTTCCCGCGGAGATTGCTTTTATCGGCTTTTGCCGATTGTTTTGGTGACAGAAATTTGGAGACCGAAACACCCCGGGGGCATGAAACTCGTTAACTAGAAAGAAATCTACAAACCGAAAACCCATTAGAGTAAAAATGTTTGAAGATCACCTGCCATATATAACCATTCTTTATTTTAGCGTTTAGTTTTTCTGCAGGCACTTCGTAAAGGAAACTATCATGAAACCCAAGAAAAAAGACAATGAAAAATTACGTTAGATTTTTTTATCTAAACGTCTAACGATCATGCAGATCTACTTTCAAAATACACCTTACATAAAAATTTACTGTATAGGTCTACTATCAAAGTCCAAACTGCTAATCGTTAGTTTTTTCTGGTTTTGTGTTTAAAACTGCTTTTTGCTTCACAAAGTCCATTTGGGTATTAATAATCAACATGCAGTTTCCGGCAAAAACAGAAGCCGCGGCAGCTGTTACTTTACGCTGTGGGGAGACTAGCCAATTAATATTTATTGTTGAGATTGTTTTTCGAATAATGTTTTCATCACGAGAGTAGTGAGTGAGAATACAAAACACATCAATAGTTACTCACAGGTTGTTTGTAGCCCGAACATATTATTGTACTAACTACTAAGACTTGGAGGTGCCTGTAAGGGTGTATAAAATTACCAACTTGCCACGATAATACTGAGTATATAACTCTACACTGCTTTGTTTAGTATTGTATAGTTACCTAGCAACGCTAGTGCTGATAAAAACAACCTGTATGCACAGACATTGCGACAAACATGAGAGTTAAGCTGTTCTTTAATTCAAAACCTTAGAGATATGTTTGGACACCTCTAAGATATTCATATGAAGTTGTTTTGGAGTACTAACATTCGGAAGGAAACTTTTCCACCCAACTTGACAGTCAAACATTGAACTTGAGCAAAATCTACGCTTCAAGCTTAAAAAGGTACACTAAAAATATATTTTAAGTAGAAAGTCTACAAGGCACTTGGTTTTGAAAGTAGCGGCGGAACCAGAAACTTTAAAGCTGTTAAACCTCAAGTACCATACACGCCATAAACTTCAGATGATTAAGCAGAAGTATTTTTAAAATGTTTCGGCATATAGTCTTGTTTTTGTTAACCATGGATGCGAAACTCATTTTAAATCATCTGTTAACGTTCAAGATATAATTATACGATTCAAATGCTAAAATCATTAGAAGTTACATCGGTTGATACCGAGAACTGTTTCCACTTCCTCAGTAAACTCTTTCAAAATTTACACACTCGGCCTTGACGCAATTCAAATAATAGACAGAATATCTAATCTTAATGTCAGCAAAAATGAATTGAATGTTAATTGATACCAATCAATGATCAGAGACGATATCTAACTAATTTTGTAACTATAGCAGATTGTTACAAAACTGAAATAGTTGGGCTTATGTTTTGTTCAGCCAGCTTCGTAAATGAATTGTGCAATATATGTGTGACGTAACTGAATCTGCAAAGTGTAATGTAGTCTGGGAAGTTACACTGCTGGCAAGCTTTCGTAGACGAAAGTTTCAAAATGAAAGGAAGGCCATTTTAGGGTTCCCTCGTTGATCAAACATCGAGTGCCGACATGGACTCTGCATGTTTTACATGAGTCATGCACGCAGGTGTCGGCAGGTGTTTTTAGTATCTTATGACTGAGATCTGCTTGAAACGCCTTAATGAAATATCTTCTGATGCGCATATAGCATTGAAAGTTTATCGGCAATACAGCAGGCAAAAGAGGTGCCATACAGCACAATGACTCCGTCAAAAATTTCTGTCTAGAATCATTGCGAAAAGTAGCACTTGTTATCAATTGCATGCTGGGTATTACATGTTGCAATGACTAGTTCAACTTTTTTTGTAGAAAAGTTGTAAACAATTAAGTTGCACATCATCCTCGAGGCCGAATCCGGACAAACACAATGACCGAGACAATGTTCACGGTCTAATTCTTTTCCTGAGTACTTTTAATTTACTTTAGGGTGTTTATAATGACTAAAACTACACGCTTTTGTTATAAGAACAATTTATGAACAAGTTCGGGCTGAGGTTCGATAACTAAGAACGTTTTTCTGGTAGAACTTTGACTGAAACACCAAATTTATCTTAGCGATACAGTATAAAACACAATAGGTTCCACTGCGATACGAGCCCTAAAGACTGTTCAACAACAATTGCAATGAAGGTAGTTCGCCTCTAAATTCAGTCGCACATGCAATACATGTGGTGGAAGGCGTTTCGTTTTCCAGTTCCTTGTCGCTATTTCGTTTTTCTTTAATTAAATTCGCTCTCGGAAATGAGAAAAAATTGAGGCTGAAGTCGCCAGTAAATTAAGAACAATGAGCTAACCTCGGCAGAATTAACAAAAAAAAGGTTGTAAACAACACTGGGTTCACGCATCCGTGGTTTGACAAAAATTTCCAAAAACTACCGAGATCTAGCTACTGACAGTTGCTTTTTTAATGTAATTGAAAAACAAAAATGAAAAACTGACTGAGGCAATTGCCTCGCTGGGTTTGTCCCCTACTGACTACAGCCCTGATCCTTCGAAATTAATCTTTTTTTTCTCTCAAAAAAAGGTGCCTCGGGGTCAATTTTAACTGAAATTGAATAATAAGGCAAGTGAGCTTTCAATTTTCCCTTTTATTGATAAAACCTTTAAAGAGCAAAATCCATGTACATGATTCTACAAAGTAAAACCTTTGTGGTATTTATTATAGCTTTTATAAAGTAAATGCTATCAGTTATGACTTAATGATTTATTTTTCCTAGGTCGGCTAATTCAAATCAAGCCTCTGATAATATTTGTTGTACCCAAGTAAAATATAGAATTCATTATTCTGACGGCCGCTTTTGAAAAATCAATTACAATTGAAGCAACAAAACTAAAATCCATTCTAGCGGCTCCCGCTGACTCAACTGACAGCTATACAATACTTATTAGATGTCAATTTTTCAAACGAGAACTAGAATTAGAATCAAACCACCAAGTATAAAAACTCTGAAAACAGCAGGTGCCTAAAATATCTTAGGCAGGAACACAACACATACGGTTGTATGGCTGTGGTTTTGGGCTCAAGACCTTTGGTGACCCCAAAGTCTTAAGGCTGGTTTCCAAGTAGTCGTTAAGGGTTGTACGAGTTGTTTCAGATGGGCTCAGACGACCGGGACAACTTTGACTGTGTTGCAGTATATATTGCAGTATATTGCTAGCTTTCTGATTGTTTAACTCAATCTCGTTTATCAGCTCATATATATACCGAATGATCTAACATGAAAACATTATTTTCCGTGCGTTTTGTAAAAGTGAAACAGAATTCAATCGAATTTGATTGTAATTTCTAAGCGTTCCGAATTGTTCAGAATTAAGTAACTTTAATAAAACATGCAATTATTTCATTCACGTCTTGTCATGAGGTGATAGCGCCTCGTCAGCTATCTGTCACTCCTACCCAACGCGCGCTCGTGGAATAATTGTAAAATAACAGACACGACTGCAAACAACTTAAGTCACCTAAACTACCCAGGCTGCCTCGATAGAGACGAGTTCTATCCGGGCGACCGAAAGCAACCCAAAGACAACCGGAAAACATTGGAACGACCAATATATATGGAAACTATCGAATACGCAGCCATACGCAGTTCAGGCCAGTAGGAGAAAGAAAGTGATTCAATCTCTCGGAGACATTTGCGTGAACCTATACAACGAATATTCATTACTAAAACTTAATGCACATGATATGAAATAGAAGCTAGCCTTTATAGATGTTAATTACAGTCACGACAAACATAAGTCGCCAAAACAAGTCCCTGATGGGGTTCAAAATTATTGACACTGTGAATGTGATGTGATGATGATGTATTAAATAGAAATCATAAAACAAAATTTTCAAGTGATCGCTAATAGCGAGAGCGTGCAGAGATATCTCCATGATATTGCTCATATCTCCACAAAAAGCGAGAGGAAAGAAAAGCCTCTGCGAACAGCTGCTCAGTCGACCTTTTGAAGCCACCGCCGTCTAAAATCATTGGCGCACAATTCTGGTTAGAAACTGGTTTGACGGCTTTGTAGCCACTGCTTCATTGTGGGACTGCGATACTCATTGCCATGCGACCTTGTTATCCGCTAACTTTTTGCCGCGACTGCAATGCCAGCTAAAATGGCGTCCTGCAAGTGAATTGTTTGAGAAGCCCTTCGTCGAATCTGTTATTTAAGCTTTATAAAAAAAAACAATAAATAAAAGAAAAAATAAAACGAAACGAAAAATAAAATATAATGATAAAAAAGATGGG